>MJUU01067874.1:10265-20816 GCA_002080025.1 Modiolus philippinarum | reverse complement strand
CCCCCCCCCCTTCAAGTTAAATGGTCGGTCCCTTATGATATATATAATATCAAATATGTAACAAGAAACAGAATTCTATTAACAGCTGAAAATGATAATTGTAGTGAAATTCAAATCCCGCGAAAACAAAGACTTCGTTAGATCTAAATCTTTATTGACAATTTGTTTGAATGCTTCAAACAGTATCGCCCTTTTCGATTAATTAAAAGGAGTTTGCAATTTTCGTTTAATGGAAACTCACGTCTTTCACAGGTAAAATGCAATTTTAAACATTTTACGAACGAAAAGATTTCTATATAAACCCGCCCAGTCGTCGAGTATCTTGGTATCGGCCAGAAAAAGAAGTTTTTGAAACAACTTTCATTTTGAAACTTGCATTATGAAAAAAAATCCTAGTGTCGCCCAAAACAATCAAAATATCAGAAGATATATATGCAGGTTAAAAATATGAGTTTGTGTTGTTGAAGACTATACACAATGTAGACTTGCAACAAATCTTTTAAAAAAAACTTTGTCTTTAATTTTTTTCAAACTTACTATTATCTTTTTAAACTACGATGGAGGGAGTTTTGTCCGTATTTTGAAATCCTTATTGATTGAATTGGGTGCGCCGACAGGGTAAGTGTCTTCTGATAGTTATTCCTTAACAAAAATCAGTCACTAGAAGACAGTTGAGCTACACGCATTACCATCGTTACTGTAGATTGACTATCTGCAAATTGCCATTTCGACGCCTCTGCAGTAAAGATCAAATCAAAACAATTGGGAGAACAAACACCAAGAGGTGTATAAAATCTGACGGTGAGTAAATAACCAATAGGATCTGAAAGAAAACACTGCTAAAGATGATTCAGCGTTATTTTCAAAATCATTCTCTTTACTAGTGTTGCTTAACTGTCTGATTGGTATGAACCTTCGAGAAAGGGGGTGGGGGTTAATTGGTTCCAGAAAAGGGGTTCTAGTCTTTTGTCATTTGTTGTCAATTTTTTCCTAAATTCTGCACGAACATTAATTTTCATACACCATGCATCAAAGTTGCGGAAGGTTTATAGTTTTTGACTGGTCTGTCCGTCCGTAATCACTAATAAGTAAGTCATTTGTCTGGATAACTTCTCCTTTAGTTTTTAAAGTTTCAAAGATGTGCATGCCACTTTGATTTATATTTTTTTTTCATTTTTGACAAAAATACACATCGGTGAACTTTTTCGTTTTAATGCATGATATTGCTTATAAGGTACATCATTTGTCCGGATATCATTTCTGACAGTTTTTAAGATAGGGAGTTTTTATTTTGCAGGTTGACTGCGCATATATCAAAGATATGCATACTACTTGGATTTCGATTTTGACTAAAACAATACACATTAATGAACTTTGATGTCATTTTAGTGCATAATATTGCTTATGGGGTGCATAATTTGTCCGGACAACCGCTTCTTCAGTTTTAAAGACGGAATGTTTTGATTTTGCAGGTCTATTGCGCATATATCAAAGATATGCACGCTTCTTACATTCTGATCGTTGATATTTTTTTTACCAGATAATACACATTGAAGAATTTTGTCATTTTAATGCATAATATTGCTTATAACACGCCTGGGAAACTCGATGGTCGCTACCAGGAAGTTGATTAATGCAAAGTGGCAGACCCTGTTTTTAAAAATCGGGGAATGTCACTCCATGTAAAACTGGGCAAAGATCTTAAATATAGCAAAAACCTTATAAAAGTCTACGTTTTAAGACAGAAATCGTGTTTGTTGTAGTCAGCCGCTTCGGAGCGAATCTAAAATCCGGACATAGAAAAAAACTAATTTACGATTGTTATTCGAAAAAAGAAAAGGGTTTTTGATTTATTAAAACTTATTTTATTAATTTAAATGGAGTGACATTCTTTGATTTTATCGAACAGCACCTATCAACTGTAAATTCACAGATTTCCGGAAGCCGTTTTTTTTTGGTTGAAAACATCGAGTTTCCCATGCGTGTTATAAAGGTACAGATTTCATCCAGATAACTCCTCCCACATTCTAAAGATGGAAAGCTTTTACATAATACCGACGCATCAAAACTTTTGACTTGTCAGTCTGTCCGTCAATCATCACAAACTTGACATATCATTTATCCGTATAACTTGTCATACAGTTTTCTTTGAAAGCTTTTATTTTTCAGGATGATTGTGCAGATATCAAAAATGTTGATTTTTGATTTTCATCGGTTTTTTGGAGTTCAATAATGCAGGATTATCAGATAAGTGGGGTTGTTGGGTATACGATCGTGCTCACTAAGGTTCTTAAAAATATTCCTGAAATTGGAGGTTTCGCCGCCCCTGAACAGCCTTCCCCTCGATCTGTAACTGAAGACTCAATTACGAATTCTTTTCATTTTGTTAAAGTATACTGGATAAACAATAATAAAAGCGTTGTTCCATTGCTTTGTTTTACCATGTATTTGTAGAGTCCTTGTCTCATGTGAATTTACTCCATATCCCTTCATTACATATTGATATCGATTTATTCTAAATAGTTCTCTTTGAAATTATAAATTATTATATATTAAGTATTAATAAATTTTCACTTACGACAAATTGGACAAAGTGAACAAAGGTTTGGAATTTAACCGGATATCATATTTTCTAAATTGATGCGAGAAGAATGAATGCAAGTGAATTTCTGACAGAATCATTAGAACATACAGTGCTTATCTTTATTACATAATATCAAACACAATTATATATATCAACACTTGAAAACGAAATAATTGAGGCAATTTATCGGTAGCAATATTGCAAACGCAAATAGGTCTAAATTTTTTTTATTGCAATTTTGCTTGAATGCTTTAAACAATATCGGCCTTATTTTTTTAGGAAGATCGACACTAATACACGGCGCATTCGATTGGCGCATTTGCGAAACACAGGTCGGACGCGGAATAGACTTGATTTTCAAGTCGGAATATTCCTTATTTGGCCTTTTCATTGTGACGTCATAATAAATTGACATGCACTTTCCCGCGAATTAGCTCCCTTTTCCCGTAAATATTGTCTATTCCGTAACTCTCTTAATCAAACGGTGACATATAGATTTTTTAAGCTCAACAAACAACTGAAGTATATACCTCTTAAATGTCAAAACATAAAAAATCTATCTGATATTTATTTTATATGAAAACTAAACAATAATCAAGTTTTCACATTTCCCTATATATTCTTTAAAAATACTGAATTTGGCCTGATTTTCAAAGCCTGATAAGATGAAAAGATGATCGGTGACATATCATTTTTATTTTATTTTTTGAACAAATGGACTAAGACCTAAAAGATATCTTAAAATAAGAAAATTCTGTCTGATATTTTTATTAGACTCGAACTACCTTAAGCATAGTTTGTAATATTCGTCGCATGGGAACTCGTAGTGAAAATACAATTCAAAATTATTTTTCAAACAATGAAATACTTGTTTTTACCGACCAAGTCGTAGAATTGCAATACTGGCCAAAGAAACTGATTCATTTGGAAACTTTGATCGTAAATAAAAACCTCAGTATAGCCGTTAACCTTCAACATATCATGCGATATATATACAGGTTGAAAATTCGAGTTTGTGTTGTTGGACACTAAAATGGTGAGCTGACAAAAGAGGGGCGAACAGGGTGATCGGGAGAAAGGAGGTTGGAGAACGAATAGAGGGTCGGGAGAAAGGAGAGACGCGAGAGAAAAGAGAAATGGATGGGAAAGGAAAAAATGACAAGAAAGAGAGAAGAGGGCAGGCTATGAAAGAAATACCGAGAGAATGGGGAGAGGGTTGGGCAAGAGAAAGGAAAAGAGAGGCGAGAGAAAGAAGAAAAACACCTCCTGTCTGTCGACTCAAAAATGTGTAGATTTTTTGGACTAGGTCACAGTTTCCTCGTACACAGTCCCATTAGATTTCTTGGAATCACAATCGACTATATGAAAACATAATATTTTTCTGTATCCCTTGTTTTAAATAACATCGCTTGACAAAAGACTATATCGTCCAATAATCTTTTAAACAGGATAAATTAGACAAATGAAATGATTTGTCGTGCGTAAGCTACAATACACACCGGTTAACAATTAAGATCTAAATTCCACAGTGGAAATTGGTTCATAACAGTAAAAGGAAAAGTATGTTACAACTAACGAGGAGCAACACTGCTCCGTGAAATCGGGATATTCGGTGTGATAGTGAGGCAGTTCGATCAACAACTATTGTTTTGGTCCATACGAGGGAAATCCGGATCAGAATAAGGAGTGACCAATGAAATCCATCGAAAGCTCATTCTGTGACGTCAGGACAAGAGTCGAGTGGACTATTATTCTTGTTTGACAAGACATGCACAGTTAATCATAACATTGCGTAATCTTCCGGTACAATAGTGAGTTCGATCTTGCTATTGTTGAACAATAGTTACTATTGTTGTGGATCGGTCCTAATACGACACTAAGATAATATATAGACCGGAAATATCTCTTATGAACAAAACAGCATAGTAAAGAACAACTAACTAAGATGTTACATTTTAAAAGACGTATATTAATCAAATATTTCGTTAGACCTACTAGCTTTTTCAACGTGTCTGATGATTCCGCAGCTAACGTAAGCCTGAAGGTGTCTCAGTGGTATTATTCCGCCTTTTTTGTCTCACACTTGTTCATTTAGGTTTCATACATTTAGAAATATAACAAAATAGTTATTTAAAATGTAATGGGAGTTCCAAAAAAAATTAAAATTTGTATTCTTTATCCCTTTTACAACATTTTCATTACAAAAAAGTAGACTACAACACATGTGCTTTAAATCCTTTATTTGATTTACAGAACAGAAAATTCGCAAGAGAGGTAATTTGATAAAATAATTTTATAGATATCACTACACATTTCACAGTTTTTGTCTCATTTTAACTATATTTTTCTTATGTCTATGATATAATAATTTTGAAAAACATGTAAAGTATGAACAAAATCTATAATACATTTTAAAAGTTATCCCCTTATATTATATCTTTCCCTATCATTATATGTAAAATCCTTGATTTTTTTTTATTTTAGTTTTTTTTACGCTTAATTGCACCGTGACCCTCAAATTTTATTTTATATTTTGAACAATTACAAATATACAATTAAGTTTCTACACAGAAAATTTCATAAAATTCTATAGAATAAATTAACACCCTGCAGACACCTTACTGTAAGACAGATACGCTTTTATACCTCCGCAAAAATATATGAGATACATTGTGTACACAAGGAAGATAGCCTTTTGAATTTTCAACGCTATTTTAAATGGTTACACACAAACAATCATTATGCTTTATGCTTTAGAATTTTCTCTCAACAATGCTGGCATGCTGTATGGCAATTATAAACATCAATCAACCTCACAGGTGAATATAACTAAAGATTGATCATATTGACAATCTTTAATAATGCCTGCCGATTTTAAAGAATTGAAGCATGTTTGTTGTGAAAAAAAAAAACAAAAACCTTTCAATGAACCAGTAACATAATTTTTGCAGTGTCATTTTCTCTTTTACAAACTATATTTTCATTTATATATTCATAAAGTTTGATTAGAAGACAAAAATAGAAATTAAAAAATGTAGATTTAACATATTTTATAATGGAACTGAAGGTCATTCACCCTTTACTTTAATTAGACACCTTTTCACTTTGAAACGTTCTAATGTTGCTTTAAGAATTGACTAATCAAAATGTTTTTCCCTATATGATATGAATATGTTTTATTATTTCTTTTGATATTTTCCTTATTAATGCATTCAAAGTAAAAATCGAAAATTTGAGTGTTTTGTTTTCTCAAACCAAAAACAATCTGTTGACCGTCTTTTGAGTTTGTTGACCTTAGCCGAATTGTTGACCGCTTGTAATATTTTGGTTGGTTAAATAACTTCACGTACGTATTACATGATCTTATTTCGTCTGGAATTCTAATTTGGAGACAAAAATTGTATTAGAATGAAATGGAGCAAATAAATACAGATGGGTATGCAAATGTGCAACAGTTCATTCCTCTGGTAAAGAAATAGCTATTGTTTTCGGGCCCAATCAAAAACTGTATTTTATTTCATATCACTTTTGTTACAAATAATTCACTTGGTTCAGTTACTATCACATGGTGTACTGTATTTCTACATACAGCCAAAAAAATACTGTGAGCGGGCTGTATTGCGTGTGCGGGCTGTATTGAGATCCGATACAGCCCGCTGGGGGAAATACAGCCCGGTGGTGACGTCAGCAGAACAAAAACATATACTAAAGAAGTATTTAGCTTAATAATCATAATTCATTTTTTTTAACCTGTCACCCAAGAAAGATAAGAAAAAAATGAATTAATCTCACATTGTTTTAAATATTTATCAGATTCAGAAAGTCAGAAATTAGAAACATCACATTTCATGTATATGCTTTTCAATTTCACTTTTACTTTTATTTAAGTATTTTCGTTAATTGCCGACAATTAAAAAAAGAGGAAAACACTAACCTAAAGCGTTTGACTGGTAAATTTGTTCAATGAAATAAAAGTAGTAGAAACTTGTGTATCGGGCTGCATCAGATTTACAGACTGCCAAAGGACCTTGATACGGACCTATACCTTGTTACAGCCCTTGCCTTCGGCTCGGGCTGTAACAAGGTACACGGTCCTTATCGCGGTCGTTAGGCAGTCTGTAAATCCGGATGCAGCCTCTACGCAAGTTACTATTACATAAGTATTGACCATATATAAAGGATGCGCCCCCTCTGAAATGGAGATGCAAAATGTCAGAAACACCCTTTTCTAGTTGAAAATGTGAATACACAACCTTGATGAAAAGCCTAGCGATTAGCAATAAAGGTTTTAGTTTTGGAAGAGACAACTATTTCTCTATTTCCCGTTGTTGGGTGTAATGTAAATTGCAGAATAAAACGAAATCGAAAGAAGGACGTGTGGGTTTGACCACTTTTTAGGATATGTCTCGTGGCAATTGTATCCAGATATCATGTTTTGCACCTATCTTTCTGAATATACAAGAATACAAGAATACAAGAACTTTATTTGTCATATATACAAAGTCATGTATGTGACAATATAAAAACAATAAAATATACAATCAACACCAAAACTGCAAATTTCGTTATACTGTATATACGTAAATTTCGTTATAGTGTATATACGTAAATTTCGTTATACTGTAAATACGCAAATTTCGTAAACAAAACGGTAAATTTCGTTATACTGTATATACGTGCTAGACCATATTGCAATTCCATCAAGTTAAGCGTAAACTGCAACATTTTCATTTAAAGCTGGACTTATTGAGGTCGAAAAAGACCTGTTACTTCCATTCAATACACAAAATTTCAATTTCCTTTGAGTATTCCAATTTTATCAAACGCATAAAAGATCACTAAAAATAATGTTAAATTATTTTAAACAGGTGTAACAAGTATGGACTGTAGCGCATCGAAACATTTAATTTAAATATGAAAAAATTACAGTTTGTCAAAAGTATTGGATTTATCTTAAAATTTTAAATTATTTTAGTTATCATTTTAGTCAAATATACATGTGTAAAATCTATGTTTAAATAAGTGATTAAATATTGAATAAATAACAATCTGATTTTTTTGTCAAAAGATGTTTAAATTATAAAATGAAAATTTATCAGTGATGCTTTTGATAAAATGTGCTTTTGCACTGGATCCACAGGGATTCGGAGTTCGGAGTCCGTTGAAAAACAAATTAAATTAAGTAAGGCACAGGCCATTAGATTTTCAGGGGGGGGGCTGTTATTTTTTAGAAAAAAATTTTCTGGCCCCGATTTTTGCCCCCCAAAAATTTCTGACCAGCACCTGGGTTGAAAAAAAATAATCTGGCTCTGACTTTGTCCATTAGAAAAAAAGCCCNCCCCCCCCCCCCCCCGAAAATCAAATGGTCCGTACTTAAAGAGTGTAGGCAAAAGCTGACAACAATGCACATCGTTTTTGGAACCCCTAAGTTTTTTAAGAAATCCGAAAGACTCGGAGATCATTGCAACTGAATTTGCAGTCCTGGTTGATTTGAACACATGGAATCAAAATCGAAATAATAAAACGTGTAGACAATACTATGAAAAATTCCGAATTTTGCTTAGTAGTGAACTTAATGGAAACTATCAATATACTAGGTAAAATTTCTATTATCTTTACTATAGAACCTCAGATAGAATATTGAAGTTATTTGTTAAATCCGGAAATTAAACTCATCGTTCGACCTTCATAGTACATTAGATTTATACAGCTATAGCAGTTGGATGCTAAGCAACTTTTTTTTTCTTAAAACATACCGAATGCAAATTTAATTGAGGTTCTGGAAGGGAAGTAAGCGTGATCCATTAAAAGGCTGATTTTAGGATCGTAACTTTATTTTTAAATTTTTGAAATAATGGCGCGATTCGTGATTGAACAGCTTTTTCTATGTGAAGACCAATAAACTAAATTAAACAAATCTATGCTCTATACGCCATTTTACAAACTAGATAATTTACTTGGCATGTGTGATTACATGAAAAGGAAACTCTCCTCCATACTCTCTTCATGCAATTCGCCAGCGAATTTTTGACGAATATACAATGCGCAGAATCGGTTTCTGAATTTACAACAACATTGTCTTTCACAAATGAACTTGTAAGGAAAGTGCTGAATTGGTTTCTGAATATAAAACCTTGTATTTCATCACTGTCTAGTAAATTTGTGACGAATAAGCTGAATCGATGGTGCATATTAAAAAAGCATTGTGCCACACAAGAGATTTATGGTGAATACGCTAGATGAATCGGTTGCTTAATATAAATCAACATTGTGCCTTTCTAGTTAATTTGTAACGAATACGCTGAATCGGTTGATAAATGCTAAAAAAACCATGATTATATTTCGCCAGTTATTTCTGACGAATACGCTACCTGAATCTACTGCTGAATATAACAAGATGTGTTTTGTGAAACACTTATGCCCCCAGGTAGAAGTAAAGAAGAAACATTTAGCAACTTTCAACAATGAATGTCCTTCTGACAAAATAATTTGTAGAAACAGAAAAGTTTAATCACATCAAATGATGATTGCAATTGGATGCAAACACAGAAGTCACCCAAATGAACCCTTCCAATCATTATCCAAACAATTTTCACCCCCCCCCCCTTTTGGAACATTTATAGCCAACTCATTGTGCTCTGTTTATCAGTGTTATCAGTACTTTGATTACACCAGGGATCATCAATACTGGTTCCCAAAAAGTGGAGGAATACACAGAAGAGAAGAAATGAAATAATAGATATTTTTAGTAACATCCCTCATCATTGATATATATAATACATATATAATACCTGTAAAATGAAAGTGAATAAATGAAAAAATATGCTGAATGATTTAAAAAACATTTTTTTGACAAAAAAAAATCTATAGATATCAAGCAACATTTCATCATAAATTAGTTTAATTTCTATATATATATATAAAATAAAACAAAGTATAATCTCATTTTTTGGTGAAATTTTACCGGACAGTCAAATGCCAAGGTCAAGGTCACAAGGTCAAATAGTCTGGTACCAACTGAAAGGTCTCTCTACAAGGAATACACATGCAAAGTATGAAAGAACTATCACTTACCATTCAAAAGATATGCTCAATGTTAAAGTTTTACGCAGTTGTTCACAGGCCAAGGTCAAGGTCACAAGGTCAACTATTCTGATACCAATTAAAAGGTCTTGCCACAAGGAATGCACATGCAAAATATAAAAGCCATATCACTTACCATTCAAAAGATATACCCAATGTTAAAGTTTATTATTTTTTCAAAAAGTCCAGCACATGTCAAGGTCAAGGTCACGAGGTCCAAAATTGTGGTATCGTTTGAAAGGTCTTGCCACAAGGAATACACATGCAAAATATGAGAGCCCTATCATTTACCATTCAAAAGATATACCCAATGTTAAAGTTTTTTGTGGACAAACAGACAAACAGACAGACAGACCAAAAACTATATGCCCCCAGAAACTTCGTTTCACGGGGGCATAAAAATAATATTGTGTTTCACAATACCCGACTTTCGAGAAAGGAACTCTGAGACTCGTGTAATTGAAGGCGGAAACGATCTCCTGAAATACCAGTAAGAAGGATAAATGGGTTTCCTTAACTATTGAAATAAATATACAGATCACCCAAAAAAACAAATGAAATTATTTGTCCTACATGACAATTATTCAACTAATTTTTTTTCTCGAAAAATAATTAACCTGAAGCGCTGCAAATAGATTAAATATAAATCATCCTGAGCTCAACGGTGTTCATAAATTAGTGATTCACTGTAGTCTGCTTTAACCAGACCCTTACATGTATGTAGAGAGTCTGGTCCCAAAAAAGTAGGTGGAGCTAATCAGATAGAAAGTAAATAAACACAAACCACGTGTGGATTTTTTTACTCGTGTTAATCTGTGCAATTACATTTCATAATTAATGTATCTAAGTGTAATCCTTCACATTCCCATGCGTTTTATAGGAAA
>MJUU01067873.1:288585-309382 GCA_002080025.1 Modiolus philippinarum | reverse complement strand
GGGTTTAAGGAGAGTGTAGTTCCAGTGAATTTTTTGGTTGTTTTTTGCATTTATTCAGCATGATTTTTTTTTCATAAATAGGGGGTCCATAAGCCAGATCCTCCCCTCTTGTTCTACCAATGCCATCTTCCTATTGTCCCTGATAAATAATGATAAAGGGAAGGCCTACAGTATACAACAGTTTTTCAGCGAGTGAATTCAGCTTCGCTTCCACATGGGTTATACCTATCCTCATATTAGATAACTGATTAAATGTAATGGGGAAAATGTGTGTCTTGTTGAGATCTACATTTGTTACATTGTGTTGAAATTATTGGACCAACCGTTTTGAGCCTATGGACCAAAAACCGTTTTTTTTCCCGAGTTTCGGTTTTTTGCTTACAGCTCAAATACCATTGAAGATACAAAAAGACATTCAGCATACAAAATGTTCAGGAAGACGGGACCTTCGAAATGAGGTTACGGTCATAGGTCTATAGGTCACACCAATACTTTATTTCATGTAAAAGTATCAATAAATGCAGCACATATTAAGCTTGTAATGTTGGTTTCACGATGAATTAATAATGAAAACATTTTGACGCAACTTTCTGATGCAATCCAGATTAATTTTGACCTGTGAATCAAAGCACTAATAGCACTGGTAGACGAAAACATAATGAGCTTGGGAAACTAATTCTTTGATTGATTGATTGATTGATTATTGTTTAACGTCTACTCAGCAATATTTCAGNTATATTTTTCTAGGTGATTGCTCAATGATGCCTCAACAGAATTCAATCATATTTGGTACAAAGTGGGATCACTATCTGGAGATGTGCATTCAAGAACAAATTTTCTCAAAACGTATGCCATTTTCAAGATGGCCGCACGAATACAGAAAATTCGAATTTGGTCCGATTTCAACTTAAATTGCTATTTTCTCAATGATGCATGCACAGATTTCAATTATATTTGTTACAAAGATGGAACACTATTTGGAGGGATGTATGGAAGAAATTTTTTTTCACAATGGCCGCCATTTCCAAGATAGCCGCTACAATACGTCAAAATTTCAACTTTGTCCGATTTCAACGAAAATCGATTTCTAGGTAGATTTTGATGCTGCGATCAAGATGGAAGTATCAAATTGGCAGCCAGGAGCGACATCAGCTATTGCTTGCAATTGCAAATCTAGTTATTAAGTCGCCCAAACAAACTTCATGTGTTTGCACCGTTTCTTATTATTATTCGTTTGGGAGACTTGTTGTTTTTGTTGCGTTTCTTATTAAGTCTCCCAAACGAAGTTTGGCGAGACTTATTGTTTTTGCTGTGTTTCTTATTATGTCGCCCCAGACGTAGTCGGGACGACATATTGTTCTTTGTCCGTTTCTCTATTATTATTATTGTTTCTTTCTTTCTAACAATAATTTTTGTCCGGCTTCGTTCTCAGAGATGCCTGGACAGAATTCATTCATACTTTGCATTAAGTTAGACCAAGTTGTGAAGTTGTGTCTGCACCGGCCAAAATGTTCAAATTGGCCGCCCTTTTCAAAATAGCGGCCATTTTACGTGACGACCTGAAAACATTTTGAGATTCAATATCTCATGAATTCCACATCAGAAATGGTTCATATTTTGTATAAATGTTCAGTAAGATTAAAGGAACAATTGATGCACAAAATAATTTCAAAAAGGCCGCCATTTCAAAGATGGCTGTCAAAATACGTCAAAATTTCAATTTTGTCGGATTTCAACGAAATTGATTTCCAGGTAGATTTTGATTCTGCGAAAAAGGTGGAATTATCGAATTGGCTGCCGGGGAGACATCAGCTATTGCTTGCAATTGCAAATCTAGTTTCCATGTCNTTTTTTTTTCTAGGTGATTGCTCAATGATGCCTCAACAGAATTCAATCATATTTGGTACAAAGTGGGATCACTATCTGGAGATGTGCATTCAAGAACAAATTTTCTCAAAACGTATGCCATTTTCAAGATGGCCGCACGAATACAGAAAATTCGAATTTGGTCCGATTTCAACTTAAATTGCTATTTTCTCAATGATGCATGCACAGATTTCAATTATATTTGTTACAAAGATGGAACACTATTTGGAGGGATGTATGGAAGAAATTTTTTTTCACAATGGCCGCCATTTCCAAGATAGCCGCTACAATACGTCAAAATTTCAACTTTGTCCGATTTCAACGAAAATCGATTTCTAGGTAGATTTTGATGCTGCGATCAAGATGGAAGTATCAAATTGGCAGCCAGGAGCGACATCAGCTATTGCTTGCAATTGCAAATCTAGTTATTAAGTCGCCCAAACAAACTTCATGTGTTTGCACCGTTTCTTATTATTATTCGTTTGGGAGACTTGTTGTTTTTGTTGCGTTTCTTATTAAGTCTCCCAAACGAAGTTTGGCGAGACTTATTGTTTTTGCTGTGTTTCTTATTATGTCGCCCCAGACGTAGTCGGGACGACATATTGTTCTTTGTCCGTTTCTCTATTATTATTATTGTTTCTTTCTTTCTAACAATAATTTTTGTCCGGCTTCGTTCTCAGAGATGCCTGGACAGAATTCATTCATACTTTGCATTAAGTTAGACCAAGTTGTGAAGTTGTGTCTGCACCGGCCAAAATGTTCAAATTGGCCGCCCTTTTCAAAATAGCGGCCATTTTACGTGACGACCTGAAAACATTTTGAGATTCAATATCTCATGAATTCCACATCAGAAATGGTTCATATTTTGTATAAATGTTCAGTAAGATTAAAGGAACAATTGATGCACAAAATAATTTCAAAAAGGCCGCCATTTCAAAGATGGCTGTCAAAATACGTCAAAATTTCAATTTTGTCGGATTTCAACGAAATTGATTTCCAGGTAGATTTTGATTCTGCGAAAAAGGTGGAATTATCGAATTGGCTGCCGGGGAGACATCAGCTATTGCTTGCAATTGCAAATCTAGTTATGTCGCCACAGGCGTAGTCGGGAAGACATATTGTTTTTGGTCTGTTTCTTTGTTATTATTATTTTTCATTATTCTTTCTTTCTTCCAAGGATTTTTGTCCGCCTGTTTTCTCAAAGATGCCTGAACAGAATTCAATCATACTTGGCACAAAGTTGGACCACCATGAGAAAATGTGCATGCACCGGCAAAAAATTTCAAAATGGCCGCCATTTCCAAGATGGCCGCCCTTTCACGGTGAGAAATTGAAGATTCAATATCTGTATTGAAGAATTAGTTCATATTGTACATAAATGTTCAGTAAGATGAGAGAAAGGAATTTATGCCAAAACAATTTTCAAAATGGCTGTCATTTTCAAGATGGCCGCCCAAAATACGTCAAAATTTCAACTTTGTCAGATTTCAATGAAAATTGATTTCTAGGTAGATTTTGGCGCTGCGAATAGGATGGAATCATCAAATTTGCTGCCAGGGGTGACATCAGCTATTGCTTGCAATTGCAAATCGAGTTATGTCGCCCCAGACGTAGTCAGGACAACATATTGTTATTGGTCCGTTTCTTTGTTATTAAGTCACCCAAACGAAGTTTGGTGACTTATTGTTTTTACACTGTTTCTTATTAAGTCGCCCAAACAAAGTTTGGCGACTTCTTGTGTTTGCACCGTTTCTTATTNTTCTTCTTCTTATTATTATTATTCCGCCTCAAAAATCACCTTGTCCAACCAAATTCTTAGAGATCACTTACCCAATCATAATCAAACTTCAGAGGTAGATAGATCACCATCCAATGATGTGCACTTGGGTGTTGAAATTTTCCAAATGACCACCATCATTGGTCACTTTGAACTTTGACCCCAAATCTTATTATCGGATTATCTCGGACACTGTAACAGATAGCTAATACAATATAATGACAAAAATGTTAGTTAGGTCATGCCCGACATTTGTTACATTTAGACCGAAACTCTATGGTCAACCGTTCTGGAGTTATGACCCTTGAAAATTTCATCATATCTTTTAAGTAGGGTTTTCTCGAGAACGGTAAGAGATAGAAACCTGAAACCTTTTCCATTCATCTTAGGTGATATGTGTTACATTTAAAAATGCCAAGGTCAAAAGTCATTGGTCACTTTGAACTTGTTATTGGATTATCTCAGAAACCATAATAGATAACTGATTAAATGTAACGGGGAAAATGTGTATCTTGTTGAGATCTACATTTGTTACATAGGGTCCATAATCATCGGACCAACCGTTTTCGATTTATGGACCGAAAACCGATTTTGATGTCCGAATTTCGTGTTTTTTGCTTATAGCTCAAATACCATTGAAGATACTAAAAGACATTCAACGTACAAAATGTTCAGGAAGTCTAACCTTCAAAAAAGTATCAATAAATGTACATATTAAGCTTGGAATGGTTGTTTCATCAATGAATCAATATTGAAACCATTATGATGCAATTTTTTTTTATGCAATACAGTACATACACTAATGAAGTGTTAACCTGTCAATCAAAGTACTACTAACACTGATAGACGAAAAGATAATGAGTTTATGACACTAGTTCTTACATAAGGAATAGAAACAAATATTTCAAAACACATCATTACAATCATTGGTGACAAATATACAACACAGCATTTTTCAAAAGGGGATTGGGTATGGAATCTGGTTTGGGTGACTTGTGTTTGCATGCAAACATATCATCACTCGTTATTATTAAGTCTCCCAAACAAAGTTTGGAGACTTATTGTTTTTGCTCCGTTTCTTATTCATTATTATTATTTTTCCGCTTCTTCTTGCCATGATCTTGTCCTACCAAATTCTCAAAGACCAAACTTCATAGGATGATAGATCTCCACCCAAAGAGGTGCATTCGAGTATTTAAATTTTCGAAATGACCACCATCATTGGTCATTTTGACTTTTGACCTCAAATCCTTTTATTGGATTAACTCAGACACTATAGAAGATAGCTGATGATATGTAATGTCAAAAATGTTTGTTAGGACATGACGGACCTTTGTTACATTTGGACTGAAACTTTAAGGTCCACCCTTCATGAGTTATGCCCCTTGACAATTTTGTCATATCTTTAAACATGTTTTTTTCTCGAAAACAGTAAGAGATAGAAACCTGGAACCTTTTCCATTCAACTTAGGTGATATGTGATGCTTTGAAAAATGCCAAGGTCAAAGGTCATTGGTCACTTTGAACTTTGACCCTAGACCTTGTCGTTGGATTAACTCATAACCTTGACATAATGTGTACTAGATAGCTGATAAAATGTAATGGCAAAAATGTGTATCTTGTTAAGTTCTCCATTTGGTAGATTGGGTCCAAAATCATTGGACCAACTGTTTTGGGACTTTGGTCCAAAAATTGATTTAAAATGTCTGATTTCGGGGTTTTGGCTTAAAGCTCAAATACCATTGAAGATACAAAGAAACATTCATTAGAAAAAAAATGTTCAGGAAGACGTGACCTTCAAATGAGAACAAGGTCAAAGGTCAAGGTCACAGCCAAAAAACTTAATTTGGCGTCAAAAAATTAATTAATGTATATATGTAGCTTGTAATCTTAGTTTATCAATGAATTAACAATGAAAACATAATGATGCAACTTCCGGGAAAGACATAACAATTGTTCTTAGAAGCTTTTACGAACTAGTATTTTCAAAGATGTGTGGTCCGATTTTATTGAAACTTGTATGTATGTCAGTGTAAATTAAATTTTGAAATAATTACACACCATAGAGGAAATCTTCTACTTCATGATATTAAAAATATAAATGATTTTCCTGATGCAACCCCACTGCTGATGAAGTATATACATGTGAATCAAAGTTACTGATAACACTGTTAGACAGAAACAAAATGAGTTAAGACCACAATTAATACATTGAGGAATCATTGTTCTTTCAAAGTACAATAAAGAATGACTTCTGGTTTGGGAAACTTCTGTGTTTGCATCCGAACACATTATCACTCGTTATTATTATAATTCCTCAAAGGATTTTTCAAACTTTGTCCAAACATTATCTCAGAGATGGGTATTCCAAACTTAATGAAACATGGCACCAATGTAGACAACCACCCCAAAATGTGCAAGAAGGTCTTTGAATTTCCAAAATGACCAAGGTCATTAATCACTTTGAACTTTGACCTCAAATCTTGTGATTGGAATATCTCGAAAACTGTAAATGATAGCTGATTAATTGTTATGGCAAAATGTTTATTAGGTCATGACGGACCTTTGTTACATTTTGACCGAAATTCTATGATACACTGTTCAAGAGTTATGCCCCTTGAAAGTTTCGTAACCACTTTAAGCATGTTTTTCTCGAAAACGGTAAGAGATAGAAACCTGAAACATTTTCTATTCAATTTAGGTGATATGTGTTACATTTAAAAATGCCAAGGTCAAAGGTCATTGGTCACTTTGAACTTTGCCCCTATACCTTGTTTTTGTAATAACTCATAAACCGTAATAGATAGCTGATAAAATGTAATGGCAAAAATGTGTGTCATTTTAAGATCTATATTTGTTACATAGGGTCCAAAATTATCGGACCAACTGTTTTCGTTTTATGGACCGAAAACCGATTTTGATGTCCGAATTTTGTGTTTTTTGCTTAAAGCGCAAATACCTTTGAAGATACTAAAAGACATTCAATGTACAAAATGTTTAGGAAGTCTGGACCTTCAAAATGGGGTCAAGATCAAAGGTCAAGGTCACAGCCCTAAAGCTTTATTTCACATTAAAGTATCAATTAATGTACATATTAAGCTTTGAATGTTGGTTTCATCAATGAATCAATAATTAAGTCACCCAAAGGAAGTTTGGTGACTTATTGTTTTTACTCTGTTTCTTATTTTTATTATTATTCCTCAATGGATTTTTCAAACTTTGTCCAAACATTATCTCAGAGATGGGTATTCCAAACTTAATGAAACATGGCACCAATGTGGACAACCTCCCCAAGATGTGCAAGAAGGTCTTTGAATTTCCAAAATGACCACGGTCATTGGTCTCTTTGAACTATGACCTCAAATCTTGTGATTGGAATATCTCGAAAACTGTAAATGATAGCTGATTAATTATTATGGCAAAATGTTTACTAGGTCATGACGGACCTTTGTTACATTTGTACCGAAATTCTATGATGCACCGTTCAAGAGGTATGCCCCTTGAATGTTTCATCACCTCTTTAAGCATGTTTTTTTCTCGAAAACGGTAAGAGATAGAAACCTGAAACCTTTTCCATTCAATTTAGGTGACATGTGTTACATTTAAATTTGCCAAGGTCAAAGGTCATTGGTCACTTTGAACTTTGACTCTAGACCTTGATTTGTAATAACTCATAAACCGTTATAGATAGCTGATAACATGTAATGGCAAAAATGTGTGTCTTGTTAAGATTTACATTTGTTACATAGGGTCCAAAATTATCGGACCAACTGTTTTCGGTTTATGGACCAAAACCCGATTTTGATGTCCGAATTTTGTGTTTTTTGCTTATAGCTCAAATACCATTGAAGATACTAAAGGACATTCAACGTACAAAATGTTCAGGAAGGCTGGACCTTCAAAATGAGGTCAAGGTCAAAGGTCAAGGTCACAGCCCTTAAGCTTTATTTCACGTTAAAGTATCAATAGATGTTCATATTAAACTTTGAATGTTGGTTTCATCAATGAATCAATTATGAAACAATTATAACGCAACTTCCTTTCTGATGCAATCCAGTACATATACTTATGAAGTGTTAACCTGTGAATCAAAGTACTACTAACACTGATATACGAAAAGATAACGAGTTTATGACACTAGATCTTACATAAGGAATAGAAACAAATATTTCAGAACACATTATTACAATTATTGGTGATAAATATACAACACAGCATTTTTCAAAAAGCAATTTGGTATGTAATCTGGTTTGGGTGACTTGTGTTTGCATGCAAACATATCATCACTCGTTATTTTTATTATGCTTTCTTCCACCTATTTTTGTCCATGCGAGTTCTCAGAGATGCTTCAACAGAACATATTCATATTTGGCACAAAGTTGAATCACCTTAAGGAGGTGTGCATGCACAATTTTTTTTTTCAAAATGGCTGCCATTTCCAAGATGGCTGCCAAGTTACGTCAACGTTTAAAATTTGTAGGATTTCAATGAAAATGATAAAATTTCAAACATGCCATGGCAGATTTCATTCATATTTAAAAGACAGTTGAATCACTATAAGAAGATGGACATGCAGCAAAAAAATTCAAAATGGCGGACATTTCTAAGATGGCGGCCAAAATACGTCAAAATTTCAACTTTGCCAGATTTCAAGGAAATTTGATTTCTAGGTAGATTTTGATATTGCGAACAAGATAGAAGCATCGAATTGGCTGCCAGGGGCGACATCAGCTATTGCTTGCAATTGCTAATCTAGTTATGTCGACCCAGACGTAGTCGGGACGACATATTGTTATTGGTCCGTTACTTTGTTATTATTATTATTTTTATTATTCTTTCTTCAACCTATTTTTGTCCATGCGAGTTCTCAGAGATGCTTCAACAGAACATATTCAGATTTGGCACAAAGTTGAATCACCTTAAGGAGATGTGCATGTTGCAAAAAAAAATTCAAAATGGCTGCCATTTCCAAGATGGCTGCCAAGTTAAGTCAACGTTTAAAATTTGTCGGACTTCAATGAAAATGATAAAATCTCAAACATGACATGGCAGACTTCACTCATATTTGGCAGAAAGTTGAATCACCATAAAAAGATGGACATGCAGCAAAAAATTTTTTCAAAATGGCCGACATTAAGAAGATGGCCGCCAAAATACGTCAAAATTTCAACTTTGTCCGATTTCAACGAAAATTGATTTCTGGGTAGATTTTAAAGCTGCGAACAAGATGGAAGCATCGAATTGGCTGCAAGGGTTGACATCAGCTATTGCTTGCAATTGCAAATCTAGTTATGTCGCCCCAGACGTAGTCGGGGCGACATATTGTTATTGTATTGTTTCTTCTTTTTATTCTTTGTTATTATTATTATTATTATTATTGTTCTTCCACACATTTTTGTCCGGACTATTTTGGGAAGACGGTTTGAGGTAGGCAAATGAAATTTGGCAGGAAGTTAGATCACTGTAACGAGAAGTGCAGGCTACGAAAAAATTTTTCAAAATGGCCGCCATTTTACGTCAAAATTTCAACGAAAATTGATTTCTATGTAGATTTTAACGCTGCAAACAAGATGAAATCATCGAATTGGCTGCCAGGGGCGACATCAGCTATTGCTTGCAATTGCAAATCTTGTATTGTTATTGCTTTTCTCTTTTATTTTCTTCCAATGACTTTTGTCCGGCTTCGTTCTCAAAGATGCCTGGAAAGAATTCATTCATACTTGGCACAAAGTTGAACCACTATGAGAAGATGTGCATGCACTAACAAAAATTTTCAAAATGGCTGCAATTTTCAAGATGGCCGCTATTTTACGTCAAAATATTAAGGGTTCAATAAATCAGGAACTGAATGGCAGAATTTGTTCATATTTTGTATAAATGTTTAATAAGATAAGAGGAAGGAACTCATGTGAAAAAATTTTGCAAAATGTCCGCCGTATTCAAGATGGCCGACAAAATACGTCAAAATTTTAACATTGTCCGATTTCAACGAAAATTGATTTCTAGGTGGATTTTGACACTACAAACAAGATGGAATCATCGACTTGGGCGTCTGGGGCGACATCAGCTATTGATTGCAATTGCAAATCTAGTTATGTCGCCCCAGACGTAGTCGGGACGACATATTGTTTTTCCCCCGTTTCTTTGTTATTATGTCGCCCCAGACGTAGTCGGGGCGACATATTGTTATTGTTCTGTTTCTTCTTTTTCTTCTTATTATTCTTTGTTGTTATTATTGTTCTTCCACAAAGTTTGTCCGGACTATTTTGAGAAAACGGTTTCATGTATGCAAATGAAACTTGGCAGCAAGTTGGATCACTATGACGAGAAGTGCAGGCTTGGAATTTTTTTTTCAAAATGGCCGCCATTTTGTGTTGAAAAATTGAGGATTCAATATCTCGGGAACTGCTTTGCACAATTTGTTTATATTCTGTATCCTTGTTCAACAAGATGAAAGGAAGGAATTTATGCGAAAAATTTCCAAAATGGCCGCCATTTCCAAGATGGCCGCCAACATGGCCAAAATACGTCAAAATTTCAACTTTGTCCGATTTCGACGAAAATTGATTTCCGGGTAGATTTTAATGCTGCGAACAAGATGCAATCATCGAATTGGCTGCCAGGGGCGACATCAGCTATTGCTTGCAATTGCAAATTTAGTTATTATTATTTTTATTCTTTCTTCCACCTATTTTTGTCCGGCTATTTTCTCCGAGATGCTTTGACAGAACTTATTCATATTTGGCACAAAGTTGGATCACTATAAGGGGAAGTGTATGCATTGACAAAAATTTTCAAAATGGTTGCCGTTTCCAAGATGGCCACCAAAATACGTCAAAATTTCAACTTTGTCCGATTTCAACGAANCTTGCAATTGCAAATCTAGTTATGTCGCCCCAGACGTAGTCGGGGCGACATATTGTTATTGTATTGTTTCTTCTTTTTATTCTTTCTTCCACCTATTTTTGTCCGGCTATTTTCCCCGAGATGCTTTGACAGAACTTATTCATATTTGGCACAAAGTTGGATCACTATAAGGGGAAGTGTATGCATTGACAAAAATTTTCAAAATGGTTGCCGTTTCCAAGATGGCCACCAAAATACGTCAAAATTTCAACTTTGTCCGATTTCAACGAAAATTGATTTCTAGGTAGATTTTGGCACCGCGAACAAGATGGAATCATGGAATTTGCTGTCGGGGGCGACATCAGCTATTGCTTGCAATTGCAAATCTAGTATTGTCATTGCTTTTCTCTTTTATTTTCTTCCAATGATTTTTGTCCGGCTATTTTCTTAAAGATGCCTGGACAGAATTCATTCATACTTGGCACAAAGTTGAACCACCATGAGAAGATGTGCATGCACTAACAAAAATTTTCAAAATGGCTGCCATTTTCAAGATGGTCGCCATTTTACGTCAAAATATTGAGAATTGAATAAATCAGGAAATGAATGACAGAATTTGTTAACATTTTGTATAAATGTTTTATAAGATGAGAGAAAGGAATTCATGCAAAAATATTTTGCAAAATGTCAGCCATATTCAAGATGGCCGCCATAATACGTCAAAATTTCAACATTGTCCGATTTCAACGAAAATTGATTTCTAGGTAGAATTTGAGCCTACAAAAAAGATGGAATCATCGACTTGGACGTCTGGGGCGACATCAGGTATTGCTTGCAATTGCAAATCTAGTTTTTATTATTTATGTCGCCCCAGACGTAGTCGAGACGACATATTGTTTTTTGTCCGTTTCCTTATTATTATTATTTTTTCTTCCACCTCTTTTTGTCCAGGAGATTTCTCAAAGATGCCATGACAGAATTCAATCATATTTGGTACAAAGTTGGATCACTATCTAGAGAGATGTGCATTCAATTTTTTTTTCAAAGTGGCCGCCATTTCCAAGATGGCCGCCGAAATAGGTGAAAATTTCAACATTGTCTGATTTCAATGAAATTTGTTTTCTAGGTAGATTTTGATACCGCGAACAAGCTGGAATCATCGAATTGGCTGCTACGGGCGACATCAGCTATTACTTGCAATTGGAAATCTAGTTCTTCTTCCGTTTTCCGCCGCGACTTTGTCCGCCAAATTTCTCGGACACCAGTGATCCAATCTTGATGAAACTTCACAGGATTATGGAACCCCATCCCAAGATGTGCACTCAAGTCTTGGAATTTTCAAAATGGCCGCCGTTCCCATAAAATCGGCCGAGAAAGGCGGGAAAATCAAAGTGCTCAGAATTGGATGAAATTTTACAGGAAGGTTGCCTAACATGTGTAGAACTGACTTCTGGTCTCCAAGACTTCAAAATAGTGACCGGTGCCATGGAAATGGTACAAAAGGCGGGGAAATCAAAATGCTCAGAATTTGATGAAATTTCACAGGAAGGTTGCCTAACATGTGTAGGATTGACTTCTGGTCTCCAAGACTTCAAAATAGTGACCGGTGCCATGGAAATGGTAAAAAAGGCGGGAAAATCAAAGTGCTCAGAATTTGATGAAATTTCACAGAAAGGTTGCCCAACATGTGTAGGATTGACTTCTGGTGTCCAAGACTTCAAATTGGCGACCGGTTGCATGGGAATGATAAAAAAGGCGGGAAAATAAAAGTGCTCAGAATTAGATGAAATTTTACAGGAAGGTTTCCTTACATGTGTTGAATTGCCTTCTGGTCTCCAAGACTTCAAAATGGTTGTTGTTGCCATGGAAACCGAAAAAACCCAGGAAATTCAAAGTGCTCAGAATTGGATGAATTCTGACAGAAAGGTTGTTTATAAATCTGTGGATATCATCTGTAGCCTTAAGATTTCTGACATGGGAGTTCGTTTGGGAGACTTCTTGTGTTTGCATCCAAACACAATTAATACTAGTTATGTCGCCCCCGACATAGTCGGGACGACATATTGTTTTTGGTCCATTTCTTTGTTATTATTATTTTTCATTATATTTTCTTTCTTCCAAGGATTTTTGTCCGCCTGTTTTCTCAAAGATGCCTGGACAGAATTCATTCATACTTAGCACAAAGTTATATCACTATTAGAAGATGTGCATGCACCGCCAAAAATTTTCAAAATGACTGCTGTTTTCAAGATGGCCGCAAATTTACGTTGTCGGAATTCAATGAAAATTGATTTCTAGGTAGATTTTGACACTGCGAACAAGATGGAATCATCGAATTGGCTGCCAGGGGCGACATCAGCTATTGCTTGCAATTGCAAATCTAGTTATTATTCTTTCTTTATTCTCGTCCAGATGAACTTGTCCGAAGTAGATCTCGGAGACAATTTCACCTAGGGCCTTGAAACTTTGTATGATGTTAGCCCCATATATCGAGTTGTGCAATATTAAAAAAACAATTCAGATTGGAGTTCATTAAGGGTACATATGGGGCTCAAATAGGGGTGGGGTCCTCCATGTTAACCCTATGGGAAAATGAAATTTTGAATTTTTTCCACTATCTTTTCACTGTATCTTGAAAACTAGTAACTGTAACTCCATGCAACTTCATAGAAAAGATGTTTGTCATGTAAGAACTGGTCTTACAGGATAAAAAAATTACTAAAGTAGAACCGTAACCATGGAAACCGAACAAAAAATTGAAATTTTGAGAAAACGCATGTCTTATTGATAATGGGTATTTTCATTACAGCTATATGTATTATTTAGGTTATAGGGGGGGACCCCTGTCCCTGTCCAAATTTTTTTGAAACAAGGTATGAAATTTATTGTTATGGATAATGGAGTATTTGGTTGCCATGGAAACCATACAAAAAAATGAAATTTTGAGAAAACTCGTTTATTATTGATAATGGGTATTTTCATTACAGCTATATGTAATATTTAGATTATAAGGAGAACCCCTGCCCAATTTTTTTGAAAGAAGGTATGAAATTCATTGTTGTGAATAATGGAGCATTTGGTTGACATGGAAACCAAACCAAAAAGCTATAATTTTCAAAATTAGTACTATTGCCATGGAAACCATACAAAAAATTTGATATTTTGAGAAAACTCGTTCATTATTAATAAGTCTCCCAAACGAAGTTTGGGAGACTTATTGTTTTTGTTGCGTTTTTGGTAATTGTATTCATTACAGCTATATGTATTATTTAGGTTATAAGGGGAACCCCTGCCCAAATTTTTTTAAACAAGGTATGAAATTCATTGTTATGGATAATGGAGCATTTGGTTGCCATGAACACCTAGCCAAAAAGCTATAATTTTGAGAAAAACGTGTTTTCTGCTGTGTGTTTATTTTTTTTATTTCAACTATATGTATACAGTAAATTATAAGTTGAACCCCTGCTCAATATTTTATTAAAGGAGGTTTTATACTGCCCAGAAATCCGATATGGGAGTTCGTTTGGGAAACTTTTGTGTTTCGCTTGCGAACACAGTTATAACTTGTTATTATTCTTCTTTCTTTATTCTCGTCCTGATGAACTTGTCCGAAACAGATCTAAAAAACCGTTTGACCTAAAGCTTTCAAACTTTGTATGATATTAGCCCCATATATCTAGTTGTCAACATCCAAATATTTTACAGATAGGGGTCCATTAAGGGTACATTTGAGGGGCTATAATTGGGATGGGGTCCTCCATGTTAACCCTATTGGAAAATGAAATTTTGAATTTTTTCCACCATTTTTTCACTGTATCTTAAAAATAAGTTCCTGTAACTCCATGACACTTCATAGATGTTCGTTATGTATGGAACGGTCCCACAGGAATAAAGATTTCAAAATTAGAAACGTTGCCATGGAAACCATACAAATTCTTGAAATTTTGAGAAAACGCATTTATTATTGATAATGGGTATTTTCATTACAGCTATATGTATTATTTAGGTTATAAGGGGAACCCGTGCCCAATTTTTTTTTTAAATCAGGTATGAAATTCATTGTTATTGATAATAGAGCATTTGGTTACCATGGAAACCAAACCAAAAAGCTATAATTTTCAAAATGAGTACTGTCGCCATGGAAACCATACAAAAAATTGAAATTTTGAGAAAACATGTTTATTATCGATAATTGTATTTTCATTACAGCTATATGTATTATTTAGGTTATAAGGGAAACCCCTGTCCAAATTTTTTTTAAAAAACAAGGTATGAAATTCATTGTTATGGATAATGGAGCATTTGGTTGCCATGGAAACCAAGCCAGAAAGCTATAATTTTGAGAAAAACGTGTTTTCTGCTGTGTGGTATGTTTTGATTTCAACTATATGTATAAAAAAATTATAAGTGGAAATTTTTTTTGAAAGTGGGTTTTATTTGTCCCAGGAATCCGATATGGGAGTTCGTTTGGGATACTTTTGTGTTTCGCTTGCGAACACAGTTATAACTTGTTATTATGTCGCCCCAGACGTTTGGTCCGTTTCTTTGTTATTATGTCACCCCAGACGTAGTCGGGGTGACATGTTGTTATTCTACGTTTCTTCTGATTATTATTCTTGTTATGTCACCCCAGACGAGTCGGGGTGACGTGTTGTTATTCTACGTTTCTTCTGATTTTCATTATTACTATGTCACCCCAGACGAGTCTGGATGACATGTTGTCATTCTACGTTTCTTCTGATTATTATTATTATTCTACTTCTTATTATTATTATTCTTCCAATAATTATTGTCCGAGCGATTATTTTTAAATGGCTGGACCAATTGATTTCAAACTTTGCACAAAGTTGGAACACCGTCTGAAGTTATTCACAATGCGTTCAAAATTTCCAAGATGGCCGCCATTTCCAAGATGGCCGCCGAAATATGTCAAAATTTCAACATTGTCCGATTTCATCGAAATTTGATTTCTAGGTAGATTTTGACGCTGCGAATGCAGTGGAATCATCGAATGGGGAGTCTAGGGTGACATCGGCTATTGCTTGCAATTGCAAATCTAGTTATTATTATTATTATTATTATTATTAGTCTTATTATTATTATTCTTCCAATGATTCTTGTCCGAGCGATTATTTTGTTATGGCTGAACATAACAACGTCAAACTTAGCACACAGTTGGACCACCATCTGAAGTTATTCACAATGCGAAAAAAAAATTCAAAATGGCCGCCATTTCCAAGATGGCCGACAAAATGCGTCAAAATTTCAACATTGTCTGATTTCAACGAAAATTGATTTCTAGGTACATTTTGACGCTGCGAATAATGTGGAATCATCGAATGGGGGGTCTGGGGTGACATCGGCTATTGCTTGCAATTGCAAAACTAGTTATTATTAAGTCTCCCAAACGAAGTTGGGAGACTTATTGTTTTTGTTGCGTTTCTTATTATTATTCTTCTTTCCCTTTCTTCTCGTCGCAATGAACTTGACCGCACCAAATCTCAGAGACCACCAGACCCAGAGCTTTTAAATTTTGTAAGATATTAGCCCCATGTATCTAGATGTTCAATCATCAAACATATTTTGAAAGAGGGTCCATTAAGGGTACATTTGGGGGGCTCAAAAGGGATGGGGTCGTCCTATAGTAACCCTATGGGAAAATTGAATTTTGAATGATTTTCATCATATTCTTCACTGTTTCTCAAAAACTATAAACACTGGCTCCATGAAACTTCATGGGAAAGATGAGGGTCATGTAAGAAAGGGTTCCACAGCATTGAAAATTTCAAAATAACTAGAGTTGCCATAGAAACCATACCAAAAAATTGGAGATTTTGGGAAAACAGCAGTTTCGGTTGATAATAGTATTTTAGTTACAGCAATATGTATTACCTAAATTATAAGGGGAACCCCTACCCAAATTTTTTTTGGAAGCGGGTTTAAAATGATTGAAATGGATAGGGAAATTTCAAAATAACAATGGTTGCCATGGAAACTAGCCAAAAAACTTAGAATTTTGAGAAAATTGTAATTACTGTTTGAAATTTTTAATTGTTGTATTTTTATTACAGCTATATGTATTACTTAGGATATAAGGGGAACCCCTGCCCAAATTTTTGTTTGAAACAAGATATGAAATTGGATGTAAAGGTTAATAGTGCATTTGGTTGCCATGGAAACAAAGCAAGAAACCTATGATTTGAAGAAAAATGTGTTTTCCTTCGCATGTAATAATTTGAAATCAGCAATATGTATACATAAGTAATAAGGGGAAACCCTGCCCGATTTTTTTCTTGAGGGGGTCTTGTAATGCCTTGATATCCGATATGGGAGTTCGTTTGGGAGACTTTTGTGTTTCGCTTGCGATCACAGTTATTACTTGTTATTATTATTTTGTTTTCTTCTTCCAATAATTCTTGTCCGGGCGATTATTTTGAAATGGCAGGACCAATTGATTTCAAACTTGGCACACAGTTAGATCACCATCTGAAGTTATTCACAATGGGTTAAAAATTTTCGAAATGGCCGCCATTTTCAAGATGGCCGCCAAAATACGTCAAAATTTCAACATTGTCGGATTTCAACGAAATTTGATTTCTAGGTAGATTTTGACGTTGCGAATGCAATGGAATCATCGAATGGGAAGTCTGGGGTGACATCTCTTGCAATTGCAAATCTAGTTATTATTCTTTCTTTCTTCCAATGATTTTGTGTGCCTATTTTCTCAAAGATGCCTGGACAGAATTCATTCATACTTGGCAGAAAGTTAGATCACTATAAGAAGATGTGCATGCACCGACCAAAATTTTCAAAATGGCTGCCGTTTTCAAGATGCCCGCCAAATTACGTCAAAATTTCAACTTTGTCGGATTTCAATGAAAATTGATTTTAGGTAGATTTTGATGCTGCGAACAAGATGGAATCATCGAATTGGCTGCCAGGGGCGACATCAGCTATTGCTAGCAATTGCAAATCTAGTTATTAAGTCACCCAAACGAAGTTTGGTGACTTATTGTTTTTTACTCTGTTTCTTATTATTATTATTATTCCTAAATGGATTTTTCAAACTTAGTCCAAACATTATCTCAAAGATGGGTATTCCAAACGTAATGAAAAATGGCACAAATGTGGACAACCACCCCAAGATGTGCAAAAAGGTCTTTTAATTTCCAAAATGACCACGGTCATTGGTCACTTTGAACTTTGACCTCAAATCTAGTGATTGGAATATCTCGAAAACTGTAAAAGATAGCTGATTAATTGTTATGGCAAAAATGTTCATTAGGTCATGACGGACCTTTGTTACCTTTGGACCGAAATTCTATGATGCACCGTTCAAGAGTTATGTCCCTTGAAAGTTTCGTCACCTATTTTAGCATATTTTTTTCTCAAAAACGGTAAGAGATAGAAACCTGAAACCTTTTCCATTCAATTTAGGTGATATGTGTTACATTAATTATGCCAAGGTCAAAGGTCATTCGTCACTTTGTACTTTGACCCTAGACCTTGTTTTTGTAATAACTCATNAACCGTAATAGATAGCTGATAACATGTAAAGGCAAAAATGTGTGTCTTGTTAAGATCTACATTTGTTACATAGGGTCCAAAATTATCGGACCAACCGTTTTCGGTTTATGGACCGAAAATCGATTTTGATGTCCGAATTTTGTGTTTTTTGCTTATAGCTCAAATACCTTCGAAGATACTAATACATTCAAAGGAAGCTTGGACCTTCAAAAAGAGGTCAAGGTCAAAGGTCAAGGTCACAGCCCTATAGCTTTTTTTCATGTTAAAGTATCAATAAATGTACATATTAAGCTTTGAATATTGGTTTTATCAGTGAATTAATAATGAAACCATTATGATGCAACTTATTTTCTGATGCAATCCAGTACATATACTTATAAAGTGTTAACCAGTGAATTAAAGTACTACTAACATTGATAGACGAAAAGATAATGAGTTTATGACAGTATTTCTTACATAGGAATAGAAACAAATATTTCAGAACACATTATTACAATCATTGGTGATAAATATACTACACAGCATTTTTTCAAAAACCAATTGGGTATGGAATCTGGTTTGGGTGACTTATGTTTGCATGCAAACATATCATCACTCGTTATTATTATGTCGCCGTAGACATAGTCGGGACGACATATCGTTATTCCTCCGTTTCTTATTATCATTATTAAGTCTCCCAAACGAAGTTTGTGGAGACTTATTGTTTTTGCTGTGTTTCTTATTAAGTCTCCCAAACGAAGTTTGTGGAGACTTATTGTTTTTGCTGTGTTTCTTATTATGTCGCCCCAGACGTAGTCGGGACGACATATTGTTTTTGGTCCGTTTCTTTGTTATTATTATTTTCCATTATTCTTTCTTTCTTCCAAGGATTTTTGTCCGCGTATTTTCTCAAAGATGCCTGGACAGAATTCAATCAAACTTGGCACAAAGTTGGACCACCATGAGAAGATGTGCATGCACCGGCAAAAATTTTCAAAATGGCCACCATTTCCAAGATGGCCGCCCTTTTACGTTGAGAAATGGAGGATTCAATATCTCAGGAACTGTATTGAAGAATTTGTTNNNNTTTTTTTTTCAAAATGGCCGTCATTTTCAAGATGGCCGTCCAAAATACGTCAAAATTTCAACTTTGTCCGATTTCAATGAAAATTGATTTCTAAGTAGATTTTGATGCTGCGAACAAGATGGAATCATCGAATTGGCTGCCAGGGGCGACATCAGCTATTGCTTGCAATTGCAAATCTAGTTTTTATTATTCTTCTTCCGTTTTCCGCCGCGAATTTGTCCGCCAAATTTCTCGGACACCAGTGATCCAATCTTGATGAAACTTCACAGGATTATGGAACCCCATCCCAAGATGTGCACTCAAGTCTTGGAATTTTCAAAATGGCCACCATTCCCATGAAAGCGGCTAAAAAAGACGGGAAAATCAAAGTGCTCAGCATTGGATGAAATTTTACAGAAAGGTTGCCTAACATGTGTAGAACTGACTTCTGGTCTCCAAGACTTCAAAATGGCGACCGGTGCCGTGGAAATGGTAAAAAAGGCGGGAAAATCAAAGTGCTCAGAATTGGATGAAATTTTACAGGAAGGTTGCCTAACATGTATAGAATTGACTTCTTGTCTCCAAGACTTCAAAATGGCAACCGGTGCTATGGAAATGGTAAAAAAAGGCGGGAAAATCAAATGTCCCAGAATTTGATAAAATTTTACAGGAAGGTTGCTTAACGTGTGTAGAATTGACTTCTGGTCTTCAAGACTTGAAAAAAGCGACAGGTGCCGTGGAAATGGTAAAAAAAGGCGGAAAAATCAAAGTGCTTAGAATAGGATAAGATTTTACAGGAAGGTTGCCGAACATGTGTAGAATTGGCTTCTTGTCTCCAAGACATCAAAATGGCAACCGTTGCCATGGAAACGTAATAAAAGGCGGGAAAATTTAAAGTCCTCAGAATTAAATGATATTTGACAGGAAGGTTGTCTAAGATCAGTGATTCTCATCTAAAGCCTTTGACTTCTGATATGGGAGTTCGTTTGGGAGACTTCTTGTGTTCGCATCCAAACACAATTAATACTAGTTTTTATTATTCTTCTTCCGTTTTCCGCCGCGACTTTGTCCGCCAAATTTCTCGGACACAAGTAATCCAATCTTGATGAAACTTCACAGGATTATGGAACCCCATCCCAAGATGTGCACTCAAGTCTTGGAATTTTCAAAATGGCCGCCGTTCCCATGAAAGCGGCTAAAAAAGGCGGGAATATCAAAGTGCTCAGAATTGGAAGAAATTTTACAGAAAGGTTGCCTAAGATGTGTAGAACTGACTTCTGGTCTCCAAGACTTCAAAATGGCGACCGGTGCCATGGAAATGGTAAAAAAAGGCAGGAAAATCAAAGTTCCCAGAATTTGATAAAATTTTACAGGAAGGTTGCTTAACGTGTGTAGAATTGACTTCTGGTCTTCAAGACTTGAAAAAAGCGACAGGTGCAGTGGAAATGGTAAAAAAAGGCGGAAAAATCAAAATGCTCAGAATAGGATAAGATTTTACAGGAAGGTTGCCGAACATGTGTAGAATTGGCTTCTTGTCTCCAAGACGTCAAAATGGCAACCGTTGCCATGGAAACGTAATAATAGGCGGGAAAATTTAAAGTCCTCAGAATTAAATGATATTTGACAGGAAGGTTGTCTAAGATCAGTGATTCTCATCTAAAGCCTTTGACTTCTGATATGGGAGTTCGTTTGGGAGACTTCTTGTGTTTGCATCCAAACACAATTAATACTAGTTA
>MJUU01067873.1:271840-284044 GCA_002080025.1 Modiolus philippinarum | reverse complement strand
ATATCGAACTTGTATGTAATAATATCGTACATGGAAGTTATTTGTTGGCGGTACTATATAGTGTATAGAGAAACAAATTATTATAATAAAAGTAGCCTTGCTTCTAAAAAGTGCTATACCATGCGCCTTTAAAGTATTCATATGGTCCGTGATTGAAAAAGTTTTATCCTCTCTAGTAATAAGTCGAGATAGAAAGTAATTTTTTTTTCAGTTTTGGTGTTTCCGGTACGATTTATTCATTTCAATCTTAATTGTTTATTACTTATTGTACAAGATTTCGCTGTGTTGATCTTCTTAGTATCCCAACAGTTGAAAATATTTTAACGGATAATGTTTGGCGATTTCACCGACTTGGCAAGATACCAGTACAAGAGTGCACTCGATCGGTAAAAACTTTACAAGATTTGATTTCTATGTAAATAATTTCTATTATTCTATAATAAATAAATACTAATGGTAAAGTTGCATTGACATTAAAATGAATAAAAAAGGATATTCACTCGATAGAAAGGATATTCACTCCATGAAAAGGATATTCACCGCGGGAAACGTCACGTGCGACATATTTTTAGAAAAAGGGAAATCCCGTATTTATATCGTCCAATCACATTGCTATGTAACATTGTCGCGTGACAACGTCATCGGCATCACTAAAAACAGAATTGCTTCATCTAAAGAAAAGAAGATCAGCGAAAATGGTGCAAATATGCAAAGAGGAAGACACTTAAAATACGAAACAAGTCAGCGTAACACTGGTAAAGGAGTTCACACAATATTTTGGGAAAAAATCTCCCGACGGATGTCGACAACATATAGCGCAGAATCGTCGCACATTACACAGATGCAAGGAGTGAAAAGGAAGAACACAAGCATTCATTTAAAAGACAGAAATCATCGATTATTTAGGATAAAAAATTTATTCTTTAAATAAAGTCTTTAAAGAACGTTCGCTTGTTACATTAAAATGTCAATTCCCTCCCTTCTTCACAATCTCCCACCAATGACGAACAATGGAAAAAAGCCGCAAACTCAGTGTTAGCTAGAATCTGTAAATTTCTGACAGTAAAGATAATAATAATGTTATATTTATTGTTTTACTTATCCTCAAAATATTTTTTGAAAAGTATATATTTCATTTATTTTATGCAAATGTTCAAAGCCTCTTTAATCGTTAATTCGACACCCATAGAAAATTTCTAGGTGTATAGTATAATACATAATAAAAAGAATTATTATGTATTTATCGGATAATAGAATTAAACAGTTACTGTCTTTAGTTTCGGTAAATGTGCAGTGTTATTGACTTTTGGGAAAACAGATATTCACCTCGCCATGCGGCTCGATGAATATCTGTTTCCCCAAAAGTCAATAACACTGCACATTTACCTCAACAAAAGACAGTAACTGTATAATATTACATGTGTATAAGGTGATAATAATTTAATAAGCTTGACAAACACATGCATTTAGTCGTCGTCTTAGAAATAATCTATAAATAATATTGGAAATGAATAACGTAATATCTTCAGCTAATGGTACCCTTCGTGTCATTTAGGTTGTGGTTCGTCATGAAAGGTTTCTTTCGTCAGTTTACGTCGAGTTTCGTCAGAATGTGAAATATCTCTATAATAGCACGTACAAAATGCTCACTTATCTCCTATGTTTGCAACAAAAAATAGAGAGACACAATTTTAATTAAAATGTAAAGTACTTGTAAAAATTGCTATTACCATGCGTTTATTGGTATTACTGTTTTAGACATTTTCACAAACATAATCAGAGGCACTTTTTCTTGTCACTAAAATATGATATAATTTATGTTGTGCAGACTTCAACAAAATGGATGTCAAACAGAACAGGATGGCGATTTGGACCAAAAGTCAAATGAAGACAAACTAGTATCTGTGTCATTTGACGGCGCATGGCAAAAACGAGGGAGTAGCAGATGTTATAATAGTAAAACGGGTAAGTTTGTTCATATACGACATGTAGTAGCCAGAGTATTTTAAAACATTGAGTACAATGGTTGATTTTTACTATGAAACATAACTGGTGTCAAATTTATTCTGCGTCCGGGATATCATGTAAGAATATGAATAAGGCACTGCTAAACTTGAGTCCTCTTGAACAGGAACGTTTCCAAAATAATAAATAACATCAATAACCGGATCTTACATGTTGCATGTACTCACTAACTATGTACTTGTACCAAATTCTGGAGGTTTTGCATTTTTTCTATATTTTTATTTTAGGTCATGCAACATTTATCGGGGAAAACAGTGGGAAATGTATAAGTTACGGTGTTAAATCAACGGACTGCAAGAAATGTTTGTTCACTAATGATCCTAGTGATCATGACTGCCGAAAGAATTATGGTGGAAGCGCTAAATCAATGGAATCCGCAATAGCTGTTGATCTGGTGTCTGAATTGATGGATGCGGGATACCGAGTGGAAAGCATAACAATGGATGAAGATACCACGACATTATCAAGGATAAATACATTGGTTGATCCAAACGTGCAGAAGAAGAGTGACAAAAACCATATCAAAAAACAATATCTAATGCCCTTTATGATATAAAGAAAACAAATAAAGTTCTTAGTGGCACAGTCATCAATTATGTAATAAAATGTGTGTCGTATGCAATCGAACAAAATAGGGGAGATCCCGAGAAAATGGCAAAAAACATTGAAACAATCATACCTCATGCTTATGGAAAACATGAAAACTGTGACGCGTCCTGGTGTGGATATCTCAGAAATCCAGACGATATAAACATAGCGGACTTCCTGGAGGTTTCGACTTGTCTTGCGAGGACCTCAGAAAGCAACTGGAAGTCGTATTACAGAATGTGGCAAAAAAGTCTGACAGATTAGCGAGCATAGGTAGTTCACAGGGAAATGAATCTTTAAACCAGATAATTTCAACAAAAGTACCAAAATCCAAACATTTTGGTGGTTCAGAATTGCTAAATTTCAGAGTTGCTGCGGGAGTGGCACAGAAGAATGTTGGTCGAAGCTATATTGTTAAAGTAAGTAAAAATTAATATAAAACTTTTTGAAGAATGCAATTGCGTTCTGTTTATCAATTTATTAACACAGCATCATTTAGTTCTCTGCTTCAAAAGTGGTGGTATCTATATATAGTGATGGAATTCTACGCTCGTCTGTCCATCTGTCCGTCAGTAAGTGCGCATTTCCGTAAGGGCAATCCTTCTCATCAACAACTCCTCAAAAACCTGTCAGTGAATTTTATGTTTGATAATGTAGATGTGCAACCCCTATTTCATTCATATATGATCAGAATGTTATCTCGAATTTCAGACAGCAAAACACCAAATGTAACCTCTGCGAAGTTCCATAATATATAGTATACACGTATTATGTTTCGAGTATGCTTCTTTGTAGAAACAAGAGGGTTTGATATTAAACGCATATTAAACGTGATGTTTTCGAGGTTTAGATAAAATACGAACATATGTTAGGAAGAAATTAATTTTAATTTATAGTATTTCAGGTAAATAAGAATCACGGGTTATCTCCTGGAAAAGTCACAAAAACTAAAACATACCAACTTGATGGAAAAAGAAAAAGAAAGAAAGAAAAACAGAAATTGCGTTCTACCAAATCAATTAGAAAAAAAACGAAAAATCGAAGGACTGGAACAAGGGTTAAGAAATGAAACAAAGGAGGGGCCTACTTATTGTTCCGGTATTGCTATGGGACCTAATGGAGACAATTTGGATATAGTAGAGATCCCAGATCCGGTACGGATTGATGACCATACACCACCTGTTGGCGCCGACGAGACATCAGTAGTTGTGTTCGATCTTGAAACTACAGGATTTGGTAAATTGATAGCTCTTTTAAAATTTCCATTTGTAATTCTACTGATAAGATAAATTACATCCTGTATTTGAAAGGGGTGTCGGACAGGGTAAAAAAGACCAGGAGAAAGGGACAGGATAAAGGAGAGAGGGAACGGGAGAAAGGAGAGAGGACGAGGGAAAGGAGAAAGAGGCGAGAAAGGGGGAAAAGAAAATGAAAAAAAAAGGCCAGAAAAAAAGAGAGGGACAGGAAAAAGGAGCAAGAGTACATGTAGGAGACAGGAGAAAGAGGCCCGCCTGTCCACCCCTCATGATATGCAGTAACAAGTCAAACGAAAACCTTAGCAAGGCAAAATTACACAATGGTTCATGATTCAATAATTTACAAAAAGAGTTGCCAAGAAAGACAGCAAACTGAATTTTCGCGCACAAATTCAGTTAAAAATTGTCGCAAAACTATTTCGCCACCAATGTCGAAGTCAAATTTGACTTTTCTTTAAAAATTCCATGACACAACATGTCCAAATGAAAAAAAAAATCCGAATAACATTGTTCAAGTTATTGGCGAATTGTCTGCACAAGACTTAGCAGCCACTCATTTGTCTGCTGACCACACTAAGCCATAAAAATTTCCTAGATTTCCACTTTCACTTTCCTAATTTTTTTTTCAACCCATGAATTTATTTTCTTTTTTTTTCTTCCCTTTTTACTAAATTGTTGGCCATTTTCTTCAAAATTTACAGCATTTTTCATTTCAATAGATGAAAGAAATAAATAACAAATAACAAATAAAATTCACCGACCTGCCCATTTTTTAGATATTGGTGAGAATTAGGGATTTTTTTTATAATTATACTGTAGCATTTCAGGTATTTGATGTATATATATATCCACATTTATTTGCACTTATATCATTTTGTTTTTAATTTTCAGGAAACAATTCGGAGATCATACAGCTGGCAGCACTTAATCCAAAAAGTAACTGTATGTTTGAGATATTTATTCTCCCCGGAAAACATATACACCCGAAGGCCGCAGAAATTACACAAATGTATAGCACTGGATGCAGGCTATACCATAAAGGAAATCCAGTAAAAACTGAACTACCGAAAAATTTATTGACAGCCTTTATAGATTGGTTGCCGGAAAAAACTGTACTTGTGGCTCATAATTGTAAAAAAATTGACGCAAATATTCTTGTAGCTCATCTGAAAACGCATCAGCTTCTTCCAAGTTTCACGTCTAAAGTATCACTTGCGCGACAACTAATGATCTACTTAAGTATAGTTTTTCTATACAGTGTGTACAAAACTACTTAGAACAGTCAGAACTGAAAAAATCAAATTTGATATCGTTCAATGGATTAATACGAGATAAAGTTTTGTCAAGAAATATGTCAGAAAAAGCTGCAGCAAGTGGTTTGACAATGATCCACTTGAAAACCGCCTATGAAAGGAGCGGGTATGATGGACTATTTTCTGTTCTTAGTGAACCAGTCCAAGGCAAACCTAGAGTGACAAACAAAAAGGCCATGGTGAAAAAATTGGTCAGTCATTTCTGTAAATAAACAATGATTTTAATTTTATTGTTTGCTCAATAGATACTTCATTAAATATTGCTTTATGTCCCACCGAATTTCGGGTATATTGTTTTTCAGTCTGTTCATGTTTACGGCGTTTTCTGACTCCGCCATGATCTTATCTTCACCTGACCTCGTACAATTTTTCATCATGACAAGGACTAACAAATTATTTTGAAGTGTTGAGACATGCACATATAAAAGTTACAGCTGAAATTGGAACGCAATATATTTGGTGAAAATTTGTCACTGTGTAAAAGATTTGATAAAATTCACGAAGTTTCTGTAAATTTATAGATGTTCATTTCGAAAACCTATATTTTGTACGTGCAGATCAAATTTGGAAAACAACAAATCTAGAGATGTATAAACTGATATAGAAAAAAATAACCAATTAGGACCTAAATTGAAAGCCAAAATCAGGTTATATTTTTTAACATAGTATGGGTAAACGCATGAATTAGAAATTAATATTGTGTAATTTCTCATTTAAGTAACACAATCGCAGTAAAATACAATCGTAACAAATCCGAATAAATTGATAAGAGCGTTGACGCCCTAAAATATATTCATTATAAATGTAACGTCGATTAATCTAGACATAACGTCAGATTTTTCCACATTTTACATGGTATAGCTATCTTCCGTGAAATGTAGCTCCAGAATTTGAACCGTGACCTATGATTTTTTTTACACGAAAACAATCGTTATTTCGTCGAGAATATTGTGTTAGTTTTTGGTAACCCTAAGTACTTGCGGTCTATCTTTCGAGACGCCGAAACTAAAAATAAGGGCAGAAAAATTGCCATTTTCCCTATATGTCTTTGTTAATTTCCCGCCAAAATACGAAAATTCAAAGTTGTTTATATCAAAAAAACGTTCCGATACCCCCCATTTTTAATTTATATTCCGATGTATATTAAAAAGATCTATCACTGAGTGGAAAATGGGATCTTTATGTAATGATAGCATTTTGTATCGTCCCACCTTAAAATCTGTGGAGCTAATCTAAAGCCTTTGAATTCTGATATGGGAGTTCGTTTGGGAGACTTCTTGTGTTTGCATCCAAACACAATTAATACTAGTTATTATTATTATTATTATTATTCTTTATTATTCCAGTCAAAAGTTGTCCATGAAATTACTCAGTGATGCATGATCAGAACTTCATGAAACTTGGCACAAAGTTGGATCACCATTTGAAGATGTGAGTTTTAATATTTTTATTTTCAAAATGGCCGCCATTTCCAAGATTGCTGCCAAAAAACGTCAAAATTTCAACTTTGTCTGATTTCAATGAAAATTGATTTCTAGGTAGATTTTGACACTGCGAACAAGATGGAATCATCGAATTGGCTGCCAGGGGCGACATCAGCTATTGCTTGCAATTGCAAATCTAGTTCTTCCTCTTTTTTTCCGTCAGTGAACTTGTCCACCTGATTTCTAGGAGACCGATGGTCCAATCTTAACCAAACTTCAAAGGAAGATGGAACCCCATCCAAAGATGTGTATTTCAGTCTTGGAATTTTCAAAATGGCCGCCGTTGCCATGGAAACTGAAAAAAGGCGGGAAAATTCAAAGTGCTCCAAATTGCATGAAATTTTATAGGAAGGATGTGTAGAAAGTGTAGGACATATTTTGAGGTTCAAAATTTGCAAGGATGCTTATCAATAGGAGGTTTGGGCGACTTTTCAGTTCCACTTGCGAACACAGTTATTACTTGATTTTCTTGATCTAGTTTTTCCGCCAAAAATTTGCCCGACCATTTTTTCGGAAACTAACACTCCGATCTTGACCAAACTTCACAGTAAGATGGACCCGTATCCCGAAAGGTGCAAACAGGTCTTGGAATTTTCAAAATGGCACCAATTGCCATGAAAACGACAAAAAGGCGGCAAAATTAAGGTGCTTGGAATTTGATGAAACTTTACAGGAAGTTTTATAAGGACATGGGGAATTGGTTTCTAGTCTCCAAGACTTCAAAATGTCACCAGTTGCCATGGAAACGACAAAAACGACAGGAAAATAAAAATGTTTGAAATTTGATGAAACATAACAGGAAGGATGTTCATCACTTGGGGATATTATTTCTGGTCTCCAAAACTTCAAAATAGTGACCGTTGCCGTGCAAACAGAAAAGAGGCGGGAAAATGAAAATGCTCAGAATTGAAAGAAACTCAACAGACAGGTTGCCTACGTAGTGCTGATTTCTGATTTGGGAGTTCGTTTGGGGGACCTTTGTATCAACATTTTGATACAGTTATAATTTTTTTTATAATATGTGTTTCTTTAATAGAATATTTATGATGTAACAGTGATTCAAATCACACATTAACTTAAACCCGTACCGTTATGTTTGTTATATAATTAATATATTCTCAAATATCCTATACATTAGGAGTTAAAATATTACTTAAAAAGCAAGAAACATTGGCAGATTCAAAGGGGGGTCTTGGGGTTGGAAACTCCCCTTTTTGACAATCATGTATTTTAAATGAAAATCCTGATGTTTTAGTAACAAATACCCTAAAATATTTTTGCGAAAATTTCTATTACTTCTAATTGCAACCCCCCCCCCCTTTTCCAAATTTTCTGGAGCCGCGCCTGAGAAGACTGGAGGTAGAATAGAATTTACTTGCCATTCTTATTTAAAAAACGTGGACGGGGATTCAATCTACCTTTAATATTATTACTTATTTAATTTAAGTTGCATACTCTGTGCATAACACTAAAAATATCGCAATAAAATTGAGAGACTAACATAATTTATACATGTATAAGCAACATGGGTATCCATAAGCTGATAAACGCTGCCGCTGGCTTTTCCTAGTGCCTGTTCCAAGTCCGGCTGTCACGAATTCCCATCTTTATTTACGTTTGTCTTTTGTCTTTCTGTGTAGGTCCCTGGCAAATTGAGGCATATAATTTCAATTTAAAGACATTGCAGTTGTTTCCTGTTATCTCTATTGACAATATTGGCTAAATCTTTCTATATAGTCAATCACAGCCATTTGAATGGATTTGGCATTTTAATGAATTGTGAAATAAGATCAATGTCAATTTGTTGTTCCTCGTAGATTTTTGGACACATATAAAAAGATATAATATCCCCAAAACATGAGGAGTAATATTTTTGAAAGGATTTGAATATTACTGCCAATCTCTAGGAAGTTTGTGAAACAAATGAGACATAACTAAATACCGAAGTTACTGTTATGCAACCATTCTAAACCTCTTTTTTGTTTGCTTTGTGTTTTAGTCCATGTGCTAGAATAACCACTGTGCATCCCCACTTATAAACACAACCAACATTTTTAAAATAAAACATATTATCATAAGCATAACCTGCACGCAATGCTGGAACAGGTCCCGCTTTTTTGGAAAAATTTCGTTTTTGGCAAAAGTATTTCTTTCAATTGCTTTAAATTGTTGATCAGTATCTCTCAGTTACGAAAAAGAGGTATAAAATGAAATGATAGCCTACGGTATAAGCTTTAGAAAAATAGTATTTCTATACCTAATACGTATAAAAATTGAAAAACCTTACCCAAACCCCGTCAAAATGTTGACATTAATTTTAAGATTTTTCTCGAAATTGTGTAAGTTCAAAGGTATATAGACCCAAGAGTATTTTTCATTTTATAATTGTTGCAATTGTTTTTAGTCTTTTTATGTTCTTTCTTTAAAATTAAGCATGTTAACATGATGTCTATATGTTTTGAATGACCAAACCATTTATTTTTAAATAGACAAATAAAACAGATATATGAATGTTATGTTTTTGACAAAGGATTGTCCCTTTTTTGTCTTATCTTATCTATGAGTAGTTCAAATTCATGAAAAGTAGATATAACATGAAAGACAAATTATATCTTCTTTACCACGTGTACAAATTATAGCAATTTTGAAGTGTAAAAAACAGAACACCCAAAATATTACCTCTACCCTACCCCAGCAAATTTTCTCTAAAATTGTCAATTTTTTGTCTATGTTCACATATAATAACCAGAACACGCAAAATATGCATTGCATATAACAATGTTTCATAAATTCTATAATAATTTGGTTTTTTACGTCCCACTTACTAAGCTCAAACTCGATATTTGTCCAAAATTGATGAAAAATGTGAGTTTTCAGCATTTCAGATTTGTCAAAAATTCACTTTTAAATCAAAATATGCATTTACCTTCTATATGAACCAAACATACTAATGTTTTATTTTCTCACGAAAAGATGCATTTGATATATCAGAACATGCAATTTTTACGCCAAAATATGGGTGAAATTGAATATTTGTGGCGATTTTTGTGAAAAATCGGATTTTTCAGTATTTCAGAATTGTACAAAATTCAAATTTGAATTGTTGAACATCTGTCCATAATCAACACATATGATCTTATTTCTGATATATGAGAGTCTCTGTGGATTTTGTTGTTTGAAATGATATGCCATTAGTAGTATATAGCATACGTTCAGATCCATAGGCCCAATGTTAAAGGTCTTCGATTTTTCCCTTCCGATTCCGGTTCCGGAGATCGTTTCTGTTCCGGAACCTAGAAGCGTAATGAATCTTGCCATTTTTAGTATGTCGCTGACCTTTGGTCTCACTTGTCCGTTGCCATTGGTCATACCCTGTCATTGGCAAATATTGGTCTCGCTCTACCTCAATTCAAGGTTCTTTTATTAGTCTCGCCCTATCTCCATTCAAGGTTCTTTTATTAGTCTCGCCCTACCTAATTCAGAATTCTTTTATTGGTCTCGCCCTACCTCATATCAAGGTTCTTTTATTAGAATCGCCCTATCTCAATTCAATGTTCTTTTATTTGTCTTATCTTTAATCTCATGCTAACCCTAACCCTAACCTTAAACCTGACAGTTATCCTCGTACTAACCCTATCTTTTTTGTTATGTAATGTTGTATATGTTCAGATATTCCATAATTTACCCAAACCCCTAACAAATCCAACCTTAACCATAATGTTTATAACCCTAACCCTTATGTATAATTTTGTGTGCATTATGTTGTGTTCCTTAAGTCCTTATACATTCGTTTCCTGATTTTTTGTTGTCTTTTGGTCGTGACTAACCCTAACTATCTTTTTTGTTATTCTTTATGTACCCCTTTTTAATAGTTACTTCTGCTTTTATCCAATGATACTCTTAAATTTTCTTTTTTCAACCCTAACCTAAGTTGCTATGACAACTTTTATTTCTTATTATTATTTATTATTTTATCTATTATATTATCATTATTCATTTATTTTATATTGATTTACTTTTTATCTTTTTATATTATTTGATATAGTTATATTCTTAAATAAGTATTTAGTATTAATTTATTTTATTTATTATTTTTATTATTATCTTTTTTCACTTTTTAAATGTTATTATAACTATTTATTTTTTATCATTATTATTGTTCTTTTAGTTTTGTTGATTATTTTTATTATTATATTAATAAATTATATTATTTTATTTCTTTTATTATTTGATTATTATTTAACTTATTTATATTTTTAATTAATTATTTAATTTTGATTTTAATCTATTTAACTTATCTTATTTTTTAATGTTAGTTTTTTATATTTCTTCATTTTTTTATTCTACAATTATTTTTATTTATTTCATTTATTTAATCATTTTTCATTAATATCATATTCATTTATAATTTTATAATTATTTTATTTCTTTTATTATTATTCAATTATCATTTTCACTATCATTTAATCTATTTATATACTGAATTATTTTTTCTCATTTATTTTATTAATTATTTTTTATTATAACCGTTATAATATTTTTATTTGTTTTTTTTTAATTTTGTTTTTAATTTATTAATTATTATTTATGTCGATTTTTTTATTTATTATTATTATTATTTTTAACAATATTTACAATATTTATTTATTATTTTTCATTATTATGTTTATTTCTTTGATGTTTTTCATTTTTAATTTATTGTTTATTATTTTTTTTCAATTTTATTATTCTTTGATTGTTTCATTATTATTTTCATTATCTGTTAGTTAATTTATTGATATTCTTAATTGATTAATATTATATTCATTTTATTAATTATTTTTATTATTACTTTTATTATTTTTTATTTCTATTTCATTTTTAATTTATTGTTTATTATTTTAATTTATTTTCATCTATTAACTATTATTATTATTACCAATACTTATAATAATTTATTATATTTATTATTTTTTATTAATTATTTTTTTATCTTCTTCTATTGATTTTTTATGATTATTTTATTGATTTATTTTTTATTTTGGCTAATTATTAGATATCCCAACAACTTTATGATTTATTTTTTTTTCAACCTGAACTACTTTACCCTAACTTTCACTAAATTTAACCCTAACCTGAACATCGATGATTATAACCTAATAACTAATCATTAAGATATATGTAATCCTAACCCAAATGATATAAATAATACTGACTTTAAAATTAAAAAATAATTTTCTTTATTAACTAGATGTTGTCGGAAACGACCGCTATCCCCGCACTCCCTGTTTGACGCAGAAAACAGTTGTTATACAACCTTGGCATATTTTTTTTTCATTATTTTTTAAATCTACCTATTGATAGTCATTATTGTTACTAAAAGAATTCTAGGATATATGGTTGCTAAGTAGAATTCCAAGAAATAAGTGGTCTTTGAGACTTTCAAGAAATTTACCAAGATTGGAATCAATATTTTTGAAATCCAGTTGATGAAAATGTTTTTCCCAAACTAAATAAACAATTTAAGTATGGTTGCTAGGTAGAATTCCAAAAAATAAG
>MJUU01067873.1:197870-241328 GCA_002080025.1 Modiolus philippinarum | reverse complement strand
ATGGAACTTATCGTATGTGTACGGACTATAGAAAACTAAACAGTGTTACAAAAACTGACTCTTTTCCAATTCCGCGCATTGATGACTGTATTGAAAATTTGGAAATGTTGAATACATTACAAAAATTAACTTATTCAAAGGATTTTATCAAGTTCCTCTTACAGAGCGTGCAAAAGAACTTTCCGCTTATGTTACTCCGGATGGACTATTCCAATACAAAGTGATGGCTTTTGGCATGAAAAATTCGCCGGCAACTTTTCAGCGTCTCATCAACAGTGTTATTTCTGGAATTGACGGTTGTGAAGCATACATTGATGACATTCTTATATATAGTGACACTTGGAAAGAACATCTTCAGATACTTCGAACTTTTTTTGAACGTTTAAGCAGTCATATGCTAACAGTCAACCTCTCCAAGAGTGAATTTGGATGTGCTTATGTTAATTATTTAAGACATGTTGTAGGTCAGGGTCAGGTAAAACCTATTGATGCTAAAATAAGTGCTATTTCTAGTTTTCCTAAACCTGAGAATAAGAAACAATTGATGCGTTTTCTGGGAATGGCTGGATATTATAGAAAATTTTGTCAAAACTTCTCTTCAATTAGTGAGCCTTTGACCAAATTATTGAGAAAAAATGTAAAGTTTATTTGGTCTAAAAGTTGTGATGAGTCCTTTGAAGAACTAAAAGCCATCCTAGAAAGTGTGCCAGTTTTAGCAACACCTAATTTTAATTGTCAATTTAAGTTAGCAGTAGATGCCAGTGATGTTGCTGCTGTCGGTGTTTTGTTACCAGAAGGTAAAAATGGTATAGACCATCCTATTTGTTATTTTTCTAGAAAATTTAATAAGCACCAGGGAAATTACTCCACAATCGAAAAAGAATGTTTGTCTTTGATTTTGGCTTTACAACATTTTGAAATTTATGTTACAGTTTCAATTCAGCCTATCATTGTATATACTGATCACAACCCTCTTAAATTTATTCATAAAATGAAAGATAAAAAACAAAGACTTTTGAGGTGGAGTTTGACTTTGCAAGGTTTTAATCTAGACATAAGACATATTAAAGGAAAAGATAATGTCATTGCAGACGCATTGTCAAGAGTTTGATAAATTTCATAACACCTCATTGTTTATTTAAATGTTTTTCATTGCATTCAAACATTTTCTTTTGGGGGGAGGTGTTATAGGTAATTAAATGTTGTAAATATTCTATAATACATTGTATTGATTGTTTTTATTTTGTAAGGCCTTAATATGATGTAATTTGTTTGGCCTAGTTATGTAACTTGTTTACAATAAACAATGATCAAGGTTATTACACCTTATCTAGAATTTAAATTCAGATTTTAACAAATAGATTTTTCTAGAGTAATCATTTTAGTGATGTGATAATAAGTTGATTAGAATGTTCTAGTTATATCCTGTGAAGATTTTTCTGGAAAGAATAAATGTATTTATTTTATATATGATAGCTAAAAAGGGTTAAGTCAGTCAGTTTAATAAGTTTATACAGGATTAATTAGTTTATATAGGATTATTACGCACATCTTTCGTATCGGAAATCGACATCAATTATTGTGAATCTATTATTAACTATTTAGTGAGGATTACAAGGATTATTCTATTGGACATTTATTGGTGGAATTAAGTGAACTATTCATTTGGACTATTACTTGGACTTCATTATTGTCAGATAAGTCACATATTGTATTTAATTTGTAAAATTATTATTTGTTGTCTGATTAAAAAGTTAATTTGAGCCAATTTTGTTTTATCTTTGCTGACTTTACAGTTTACAATAATTTATTGGTCGTTTCTACCACATACACCCCAATAGCCCCTTCAAGAGTATCCCCCTGCCAGACATACTCCTATATATAAATGGACCAAGTAGATGCCAGTAGTATTGCTTGCATGGAAGAGGAGCTCATCGCAGAAATCCAGAGATATGAGCATGCACTGAAGATCTATAACCGACTGGATAAGATCGTCTTTATTGCCCTGGGTGGATTCTTCGTGGGCAGTCTATTGCTGACCAGTAGCACGATTGGGTCTGCTCTGACCGGTATTGGATGCTGTGGCATCCGTTTCCTGGGTTCCCTCGCCTGCTTATGTGCCACAGGAAGTATGGTCCTGTCCTTAATCTCACACCAAGTCGCAAAGAAGAAGAAGCATTGAGATACTGTGTGATTAGCCAAAACCTATAGGTCCCAGTTGGTAGGTGAAGACGGTGCTCTTGCAGTCTGGCTAAAAAATTATTACGATGAGAAGGATCAGCTTCGTCAACCTTCTACCCCAATTAGTGAAGAATTGAATGCGCATGAGCCTTAGTGGAGGGTTCTTCCAATCGCGCCTCGGTCGGCCACGCCTCGCTCCCCGCTCATTCCCGAACCCTCCAGATAAAAAAAATGGTATTTTTTTACTTCCTCACCAGATCGTATGAGAGGTACTGCTGGCTAGATCTCTTGCTCGGCTTGAATCCGGTGCTCCGAACGAAAGCTCCTTGCAAGGGACCCTTTTCTTTGTTGAGCAGGCAGGTCTCCCCTTCTTGATGTTTCAGAATAAGAATTTTGCTTTTGCCAAATTTCCCTTCCACTTCTGCCGCTTCCAATATCTTATAGATCAAAACTGTGGGCAAGTCCTTCTATTTGAGAGCTTTTTTAGAGCACCTTCTCCTGAAAGGCGTCTTCGCTGATGAAGTCGTCTTGAAAGACTTCAACGAATCCATTGTGTACGAAAGTCATATTTCTTGTATTTACCCTATGGTCAATAGGAATGCCGTCCGTTTGCATCTGGCCGTCGTGGTTGGGGTCCTTTACAAGATTTTCCCTTGGAAAGGGTAGGTGCGGCAGAATTGTCATTTTTCTACTACTCCTATTTTGGATCTAACATTCAGAATTCCAATAATCACCTATTATTTAGTCCGACGGCAACAAAACAAACTCCAATGTGGCTATTCACTGATAAAATTTTTTTGCCCCACCAACGGGTTTTCGCATGTGGCAATCGCTTACCACTAACACAGGTTCACGTACAGAATCCTATATTTGATTATTTTTATTTGGTCTAATTAAATATTTGTTTAGCATCCAAATTTTTCACAGTTTTAAAATATTTGAAATGCACATTTCAAATTTATCAGCGGAAATTCAGATTTAATTATATTGGTAGAAAAAATACGAATATCTCGAGGTTCAAGAGGGTGTTCAAAAATACTGTGATAACTGCTTTTCAAGAAGCGTTGTAAATGAAATGTGGATTTTTAAAAACTCCAAAGATTTACTTGACATCTTAAACTCTAGATCATTATCACACTGTAACAGCATTAAGACTTTCGACTTCTCCACATTTTACACCACCATTCCTCATGAACAACTAAAATCTCTGCTAGAAAGGTTTAATTCATAGATGTTTCTCACGTAAAAACGGTGAACGAAGATATAGGTACATTGTTGTAGGTAGAAAACAAGTCTACTTTGTGAAAAAATGACTCCAAATCGGATAAAAAATATACAGAGGAAGACGTGATTAAAATGTTAGAGTTTCTGATCGACAATATATTTGTCAAGTTTGGAGGACTTGTTTTTCAACAGACTATTGGAATTCATATGGGCAAAAACTGTGCACCTCTTCTAGTCGATCTGTTTCTCCCCTCTTATGAGGCTGAATTCATCGAAGGGGTTCTTCAAAATATAAATAAAAAACTGGCCCAATCTTTTAATCTTAGCTTCCGTTATATAGATGATATTTTGTCACTAAACAACCCTCGCTTTGGTGATATTTTTCATCTGATTCAAAAGAGCTCGAAATTAAGGATACTAAGAACACTTCCACATTGGCCTCATTCCTTGACTTCCATTCACTTTTCCAATAGTCAGCTTCTCTTTTCTTTTTAGCAACATCCCTATAGTAAATATGTAGAAATTATTGTAACTTTTGTTGAATGAAAAAACGACGTCTTAAAACACGTTAGGTTTCATAGTATATTACAAAGCGATAGATACATGCCATGGAGACGTGACGTTACATTAGCGCCAAAGAATGTTAATGTATGTTCATTACACGGAATTCACAACATCCTGGGGCCGCGCAAAAGTAAAATTCGAAATGAAATTACTGAAAACATTACAAAAATTAACTATCAAGAAATTACTGTTCTTTAAGTGTCTCTCAGTAAAATAAAAAGGTTCATTTAAACTTAAACAGAGTTCAGCTACATGTATTAATAACTATCAGTCCATTTTTTTATCGTCTATATGGCATCAATGTTTGCTTTTCGACACGAGTTTTGTGTACAGTCCATATTTATTGAATCACGATTATTAATACAGTCTCTGTTTGCTGTTATTTCTTAAGGAAATCGTTTTTCAATCGGACGTGAAGTAAGTTCATATCTAGTGCGTATCATAGCAGACCTGACTAGTCCATCAGTTCCTTTGTTTAGTTTGTCCACTACAGCTAGGGTCAGTTTAGTACACTTGTACAACATCTCCAACGTCTATAACTTGTTTGTCGCTTCCCGTATTGCGATGATACTCTCTCAGAGATGTAAGGTATTCGTGTTTCCATTTGTCCCAAAACTGATTTATAATGTGGGTTTTCTGTCGAAAGAGTCTATTCATATATTCAATAGTTTCCACTTCGGTTACTATTGTCCCTAAAAGTTCAACTTGAATAAGTGAACGGCCTGAAACCCTTTTTATACAATTTTTGGTGATTCCTATGGGTCTCTCCCCAAAGCCGCCAAACCACGGCGCTCTTTTGGGTATAAAATTCCACAATGTTCCTACCTTACTGAGCTTTTCCTTAATAGACAGTGATCGTGTAAGTTCCTCAATCTCCTTTGCGGTTGCGACAAATGTTAAAGCATTATCGGAAATCATTGTTTTTGGCAAAGATTTTCTGCTTACAAATCTTCTAAACGCTAACAGAAAAGTCTCCTCAGATAAGTCGAGCAATACTTCCAAATGTATAGCATGAGTGTTCGCGCAGGTAAACAAACAAAGGCAAACTTTGCGTATTTGTCCATCAGTGTCTAACATTCAAAGCACCCGTAAAATCAACACCAGTAATTGTAAATGGAGGTACTTCCTTCAGTCGGTCACTTGATAAAGGTTGTGTTTCCGGATTCAAATACGGTCTACTAATTACTTTCCTACAGTTTACACATTTTTGTATTATGCCTTTTACTACTTGACGAATTGACGGGATCCAGTAGGTTTGGCGTAGAAGTGTTACGGTACTTGACAAGCATGAATGTAAATGAGTCACATGTGCATCCTTGATTATGAGTTCTGTAAGTTTGTCCTTTGATAGTAGCAATAACGGGAATCTTGCATTTTTATCCAACGGAGCATTATGAATGCGTCCCTTACATCGTATCAAGTTCTCCTTATCCATGTACAGTTTCAGCTGTTTGACAAGGTTGTGTTTTTTGCCCTTTCCTATTTGAATGTCTTGAATGATATCGGAGTAATATCTTTGCTGTGTATCACGTATCCACAAAATAGTTGCATTTTGTAGTTCATTCACGGTCAATGTTCCTAGTTGTCTTTGTTGCGATCTATAATTTGTGATAAATCTTTTCACATAAGAAGTAACTCGAATGAGCTTCATAAGTCAGCTGAATCTGTCGATACTAATAACATTACTAATTCCTAGTGTTTTATCCAATTCCATTTGTGTTGCAGTTTTCACAGTGTCAATAATAACTTCTTGTTAAGTGATTGCCGACATAATTTGAGTTTCATCTTTGTTCCTTACAGGCCAATTTGGTTCGTTTGTAAGCCATTCCGGGCCTTGCATCCACAGTTTGTTTCCTTTTTAACTTTTCTGCTGTAATTCCTCTAGATAGCATATCGGCTGGATTGTAATCACTTGGGCAAAATGTCCATTTAAATTCCTCTGTGAGTTCTCATTTTTCTCTGACATGATTTTCGATAAATGGTTTCAAAGACTTCTTTGAATTCAACCAGCTCAAGACTATCTGACTGTCACTCCATAATACCGCTAGAGTAATATTTACATGCTTTGAAATAAATGTTAATAATCTACTACGTATGACGGCAGCCATCAACTCAAGTCTTGGAATGGTAAGTTGTTTGAGAGGTGCAACTCTGTTCTTTGCGATGATCAATGAACTATTTCTGTTTGCAACAATGTAAGCACAAGCCCCGTAGGCTTTCATACTAGCGTCCATGAAAACATGTATAACATTGTTCTTGTCAACGTCTGAACAATCCCCAAAATAATGTCGATGTATTTCGTTTTTTTTTGCTTCTTGAATGTCATCTCTAATTGTTATCCATTCTGTAGTCATTGATTTTGGTAGCAATTGGTCCCAGCCCATGTCACTACAAAACACTAAAAGTCTGAAACGGGCACTTTTTGTACTGAAAAGAACTGAAAAGTACTCGACCAGTCTCAACTTGTCTGAAAATTACTAAAGTAGTCTCGACCAAAGACTGATTCAGTCTGAAATTTACTGAACCAGTCTCGACCTGTCTCAACTAGTCTGGACCTGTACTGAAAGAGTCTCGACCTGTCTCGACCAGTCTGAACCCGTACTGAAAAGTCTCGACCTGTCACGACCAGTCTGATATAGTACTGAAAGAGTCTCGACCTGTCTCGACTAGTCTGATTTAGTACTGAAAGAGTCTCGACTGTCTTGACCAGTCTGATTTAGTACTGAAAGAGTCTCGACCTGTCTTGTCCAGTCTAAAGTTGTAATGAAATAGTCTTGTTTTTGAAAATCTCTTATATTTGCTTTGAATAAGTAAATTAATTTAGTTTAAAAATTGAATTCTTAAATCAACCCTTCCTGCATTGATTGCAAAATGTTCCTCAGATGCTTTCATTACTGTTTATAAAATATCAAAAATTCTAAATTCACCTTATCAGCTAGCATTACCATATGAGGAACATAAAAATGATATACTGTATAGCAATAGTTTTATACTATGTTTATTAGTGCACCAAGTTGAGACTGGTCGAGTACTTTTCAGTACTTTTCATTACAAAAAGTGCCCGTTTCAGACTTTCAGTATTTTGTAGTGTGTTGTGCTGCCAAATTTGCTGCATAAATATTTTACTACGTGTTGTAATAGGACTTATTATCCCAAGTGGATCGTATATACTGGATGATTGTCGTTAGTACTTCGCGTTTTGTGATTAGCTCTGATGAATCTATGTTGTATTAAGAAAATCCTAATATATCACTGGTTGTGTCCCAACGTAATCCGAGTACTTTGATAATTTGATCCTTGTCTACAACATGTTCTTACGCTGCTAATTCTCGTAGATGTGTGTTGTTTGAGGCCCAAGAACGTAAGTTGAATCAAGCCTCTGCGAATAAGCCATGGACCAGTCTGAAGTATTTTGACAGCTCCACTCGGACACAAAACTTGAAATTATGTTATCCACGTAGAGGTTTTGTGCCAATCGTTCTGAAAATTCGATAGGATTGTCCTTCATGTGTTTTGTCAGTACAGCGTTCAATATGAACGGAGAGCAAATGGCGCCGAAAAGCAGGGACTTAAATCTAGAAGTTGTCAAATCACTGCTTGGGTCTGTTGGATTACTCAACCAGAAAAACCTGGTAACATCCCGGTCCACAGTATCCAATCCAATATTTAGAAAAGCCTTTTCAATGTCTGTAGATGCTGCGAATTTGTTCATTCGAAATCTCGGTAGAATTGAAGTTACATCGTTCAACTTCGGGGGTACATTTAGTCATTCAAGCTAGCACTTTCAGTTGTTTGTTTGCAGCTACAATCATACACAATCCTAATGGGTGTTGTTGATGAGTCATTCTTTACAGAATGGTGCGGTATAAAATGTAGCTTGTCCCTTGTTTCAGTTTAATTTTCCATATCAACCCTCTCTATGAATCCTCGCTTTTCCTGTTCACTAATTATTTCTCCATATTTTTGTAACAACTTGGGTTCTTTATTAAGGCGTCTAATTACGTTCTCGGTTCTTCTCAGTGCTACTATCTTGTTATTCGGAAACGGGGCGTGGTCAGTTTTCCAAGGAAGTTTGGCTACATATTTATTCTCGTGAAATGGTATTGATATCTTCTCATACGATATCTGAAATTCATCTAGTTCACTGGTCTTATGTTGCTCCTCTGTTCCAACGGATTCAATCTTCCAATATTTCTCCAAGTTGAGCTCTTTTGTCTTGTGTGATACGATTACATTCACTATAGAATTTACACTCGTTTGATTGGTATTTAAAGTACACGCAAATGTACTTCCGTCCGAACTTAGAATTAATATGACCAGAGCCAAAGGTAAAACTGAATGGACACTTGATTTATTTCGAAAATGTATTTTGAAAGAAATTCGTGTTTTGGAAGAAGTGCAAGATTCAAGTACCAACAAAAAGGAAAACGTTTCAGTATGTCACATCGGTGCAGTTCATAATATCAGTGAGGAAGACATTCGCCAAAGACCCTGCGTATACTGTGGTGATATTTATGTTCCATCAAGATGTCCAAACTTTACTGATCATAGTTGTCGTTTGTCATTTGTCCGTAATAGTAATTTGTGCGTTAATTGTCTACGAAACCACAAAACTGCAGACTGTAAGTGACGTTTCAGTTACCCTACTTGTAATGAGAAGCATCATTCTAGCTTATGTGTCAGAATTAGATACTTAAACCCAAACGCACAAGTTTGGTCACCGAACAGTTAGAACATTTCTACAGTGTTTTTACTTTTGTGGCCCCGGAGTATGTCGGGAAAATATATAGCACGTAATTCTAGTATTGTAACGTTACCCCTCTTATGACGTTAATCTGTTCACAACGCATACGACGACGAAATACAACAATCGTAACGCTAACTTGGTCTTATTCTTTTGCCCAAAACTACCACTTTACGATATTGATATGTCGGGAATATATAGCGCGTAATTCTAATATTGTAACGTTACCCCTCTTACGACGTTATTCTGTACACAACACATACGACAACGAAATACAACGATCGTAACATAAACTTGGTCTTATTCTTTTGCCCGAAACTACCACTTTACGATATTGGTGCATTGACCACAGGATTATGGAGAACTCCAAAGTCAAACTTTTACGGAATGGACATAAATCTGCGATTAACAGTCTGTTACAGAAAGCGGAGGAAGTCACAGACAGTTCTATATCAGATGAAATCAGTGCCCTGCTGGAGAACATCCTTTTCAAACAGAATATTCTACGTTCGTTCGACGAAAGGATTTTAAATGAGACCCCGATGTGCATATTGAAGAGGCAATCATCGGAACAGACAACTTGCATTTGGCAATCACCACTAGGATAAGAAAACTTCGCCATTGTGTTGGTAAAGTGAATGAGACATTTGATAGTACATCCGTAAGTACACCCAAGTATTGCATATTGGCAAGTCCAAGTTGACATTACTTACGTTCAGTGGTGCCATTGAACATAGGTAATGTATCATACATATATTCATCTGTCTGCTGAATTTCATCTGCTTCATCATCTTCCGAACTCTCCTCCACGATTTTATCATTTAGATCCTTAATAATGTCATTTTTCTCCAACACAGAATTTAGAATACGTGTGAGTTCTTCATTGTCCTCGCTAGAATTGTCTCTGATTTCCTCAAAGTTTCTCTAAAGTCTTGTAATTGCTCCTTTATGTCCAGTTCGAATGGCTTTCAATTTTGCACTCATTGTCCCGTTTAGTCAAATATATCACAAATATGTAGAAATTATCGTAACTTTTGTTGAATGAAAGAAAAGACGTCTTGGATACGTTTCATAGTATATTACAAAGATATAGATACACGCCATGGAGACGTGACGTTTCATTAGCGCGAAACAATGTTAACGTCCATTACGCGGAATTCACAACATCCCCAACAGCGCCTGCATGCGGAGTTTACATCTCCCAGCTCATTCCCTATTCAAGAGCTTGTGGTCGACACAGTGACTATCTTGATAGAGAACGGTTGCACAAAAATAGACTATGTTACCAATAAATTGAAGTCATCCCTCCAGAAGTTTTATAGTAGACATCACCATCTTGTGGACCGCTATTGGATATCTGTTTCCCAAATGACAACAGGTCTTTCCCTTAAAAAGCTTAATTGTTGTTTTCTCTACCGGATTTCACCTTACTACCGGATCTGACATGTTCAACACGGCGGGTGTCTTATAAGAGGCAGGAAATGCTTACTCTGCTGGTGCACCTGATCTCAACCGTGGTATTTTATTGGGTCTGTGTTGTTCATCTGTGTGTGTGTGTCCTCATTTTTTTTTGTGCCGAATTCGTGTTGTGTCTCTGTTTCTTTGTTGTTTCCGATTTTGCTATTGTCCTTAGATTATTCGTTTTGGATTGACGGTTCTGACTTACTTTAAGGCTGCATAGGACTTTCCACAATTCTGTGCAAATTTTGTCCTAAGTATTTGACCTCTGAAAGAATTCTCAGCTAACAATGACTTTTCCCTATTAGACTGCTTTGAAGATTTTCTACAAATCTCCGCAAACTTTTTCTTATGTATTAGACTACTGACAGAATCTTCGCCATTCCCCGCAAACTTTTTCTCAAGTAGTAGAGGACTGAAAGAACTTCCGCAATTCGTCGCAAACTTTTTCCTGTTTAGAAGACTACTAAAAGAATCTCCGCAATTCTCCGCGACATTTTTTTGATGAGTTTTAGACTAATGAAAGAATTTCCGCAATTGTGCGCAATTTTTTTTCTGAAGTATTAGACTACTGAAAGATTCTCCTCAATTCTATGCTAATTTTTTCCTGAGTAGAAGACTACTGAAAGATTTTCTTTGATTCTCTGAAAACTTTTTTCTAAGTATTAGACCATTGAAAGATTCTACGAAATTCTCAGCTGACCTTTCGCCTAAGTATCAGTCTGCTTGGGAGATTTTCCGCAGTTCCCTGCTGACTTTTCCCTAAGTATTAGACTACTTGGGAGATTATCTGCGATTCTCTGCATAATTTTTCCTAAATTTGACTCCTGAATGATTATCTGCAATTCTCCGCTAACTTTTCCCTAAGTTTAGACTGCTAAGAAGATTTCCTAATTCTCTGCAAACTTTTTCCTAAGTAGTAGAAGACTGAAGGATTCTCCGCAATACTTTTCATAAGTATAAGACTACGTACGTCTTCAATTACAGTAAAGTTTGTAAAGGTATAAACTATACAATTCTGTGCCTGATTCATGAAATTGCAACAATTCAAAATACGCCTATACTCCTAGCTCCCATGTCATCACAGGAGATCTCAACATCTTGCAGGACAAAGAGCTTATTAATTTCTTGAAGAAAGGTCCAAAATATAGGCCACCTTCTAAAATTAATTTGAAAGATTGTCGTATTACCATCCACGACTCACTTAGGACTTATTGTAAAAATTGGGTTAAACGTGAACACGTTGACAAAAAATCTTTGGATTCTTTCTTCAATGCTATCATGAAAATTGTCGATATCCGAATTAAACATTTTGAACAACATTTCCGCCATGAAAACAAAAATAAACCAACCGTTTCTCGCATCCAAAAGAAACTTAAAGAATTTGGCATAGAATTCGTTTTTGTCCCAGCTGATAAGGCTGCTAATAACATCGTTATAGTTTGTCGTAAACATTATATAGAAGTACTCCAAAAAGAAATTACCAGTTCAAATACTTTTCAATTAACCCATTTAACGGAAAATGAAATTAAAAACATACATTTTCTTACAGCTACATCTTTACAGGCTAAACCTGATAGTAAAAAAGTTCCAACTATGTACTGGGTTCCTAAACTCCACAAAACGCCATATAAATCTAGATTCATTTTGTCATCTAGTCACTGTTCTACTACTAAAGTTTCTATTATACTCACTAATACTTTGACTGCTATTAAAAACCTGGTTATAAATTTCTGTAACAAAGTATATGAAAACAGTGGTATCAATCATTTCTGGAGTGTAAAAAAATTCATTGGAAGTTTTCGATAAATTGAATGCTGATAACGCCCCTTTCGAATCCCTTGAAAGTTTTGATTTCTCTACCCTCTATACTACCTTACCACATAATCTTATAAAGGAAAGATTCAGACGTCTTATTCAACGGGATTCAAAAAATCCGATTGTGAATATATTTGTTCTAATTCCTTTCAAACACATTTGATAGTAATACAAAACAAAAGAACTCAATTAATTGGACTTGTTTTGATATGATTTCAGCACTTGAATTTTTACTTGACAATATATTCATTCGTTTCGGTGACTCTATTTATCGCCAGGTCAGAGGAATTCCTATGGGTACCAATTGTGCACCACTTATAGTGGACCTCTTTTTGTACTGCTACGAATCTCAGTTTATGACCAACATCAGCAAAGACCCATCTAAACAGCATTTAATTGAAAAGTTTAACAACACTTTCCGATATTTTGATGATATTTTTACTTTAAATAATGACGACTTCAATACATATTATAAGGACATCTACCCTAAAGAACTTACTTTGAATAAAGCCAATTCTAATAATCATCATTGTCCGTTCTTATACATCAATTTTGATATAACGAATGGTAAATTAGATACTAAAATTTATGATAAAAGGGACGATTTTTTCTTTTCCCATAATTAATTATCTATTTCTGGATGGCAATGTTCCATTAGCGCCATCATATGGTGTTTACATATCTCAATTTTTTCGAATTGCTAGAGTATGTAATAAAGTTTGCGATTTTAATGAACGGAATCTTTTCATAACTGAAAATCTGTTACATCAAGGTTTTCGTTATCATAAACTAGTTAAAACCTTTACTTAATTCTATCATCGATATAAAGACTTGAATCATAAATACAATGCAACCTGTAAACATTTAATCAAGGCTGGCATTTCACATCCCTTATTTTACGGTAATGTTTTACATAAGGGTAAAAAATACTTAAACTCGCCTAACAAACTTATAAAACCTTTAAATCGTCTAATTCATAAGGATTATAATTACGGTTTGGTATTGAAATTGATTTTTTGATAGGGTCTTTGCATTTTAACTTAACACATTCTAAATTTCTAAAATCAGTATTGCCTGGACACGGGTTATGTATTCCGGTATATACATGACATCATTATGCTAAACTCCTCACAGGAAGGGATCTTGATGGAAGCTGTATACTGAGGGTACATAACTTAATTTGTCAGTTGGTAATGGGTCTGGAGCTGGCATGTCAGTTAACTGCTAGTAGTCTCTTGTGATTTCATGTTTATGTCCATATATTTAGTTCTTTCAGTTTCATTTTTCACATTTGACTCAGCCCTGTTGCCAACTGAATTTTACTGTTGTTGCGATTGTTTTTAGATTTATCACATTGACTATAGGGGGAAGGTTTGGGCCCAATAAAACTAGTTTAACCCCGCCTCAGCAGGTTTGCGCCTGTCCTAAGTCAGGAAATTTATTAAGCCTTTGTGTGTCTTTTCTGTTTTCTAGTTAGTTCACTTTATGTCTATGGGAGTCTAGGATGATGTTTATTTCGCTGAACTTTATTACTCTTTATTTAGGGGCCAACTTCGACCTGCCGTTGGGTGTAGGGTTTCCTCACCGTTCATTGAAGATCTTATGTTGGCTTTGTTATTACTCCCCTTTGGGTCGTTGTCTCTTTGACACATTCCCCGTTTCCCTTCTTTTTCCTGCTGAAAGATCCTCTGCAATTCTCCGCAAAGTTTTTTACTAAGTATCAGACTACTGAAAGATTCTCCGCAAACGTTTTCCTTAGTAGAAGACTACTGAAAGATTCTCCGCAAACTTTTTCTTAAGTATTAGACTGCTGAAAGATTCTGTGCAATTCTCCGCAAACTATTTTCTAAGTCTTTGACTACTGAAATATTCTCCGCAATTCTCTACAAACTTTTTCCTAAGTATTGGAATTCCGATAGATTCTCCGCAAACTTTTTCCTAAGTAGAAGACAACTGACAGATTCTCCGCAATTCTCCACAAACATTTTCCTAAGTATAAGACTACCGAAAGATTCTCCGCAAACTATTTTCTAACTCTTTGACTACTGAAAGATTCTACTCAATTCTCTGGAAGATTCTCCGCAATCTAATTCCTAAGTCTTTGACTACTGAAAGATTCTCCGCTAGTTTCCGCAACTTTTCCCAAAGTATTAGACTACTTAAAGATTCTGCGCAATTCTCCGCCATCCTTTTCCTAAGTATTAGAGTACTGAAAGGTTGTCCACAATTCTCCGCCAACTTTTTTTCCCTAAGCATAGACTACTGAAAGATTGTCCACATTTCTCCGCAGACATTTTTCCTTAGTATATGACTAATGAAAGATTCTGCGCAATTCTCCGCAAACTACCTCCTTAGTAGAAGACTACTGATAGATTCTCCGCAATTTCCGCAAACTTTTACCTAAGGATTAGACTTCTGAAAGATTTTCCACAATCTACACAAAGTTTTTCTTTAATGACAAACTGCATGAGATTGTCTGCAATTCACCATAAAGCTTTTCCTAAGTATTCGACTACTGATAGATTCTTCTCCATTCTCTACTGAGAAACCTTTGTATTAGACTTCATGGGAGATTTCCCGCAATTCTTTGCAGAATTTTGTCCTACTATATCCAAATTGCCAAGAGATTCTTTTTGATTCTCTGCAGTTCTACGCATTTTTACTCTTAAATTCTGCACTTGGCATTTTCATGATCTCTTACATGAAGGAATAGCCAGAAATGATGGGTATTTCGACAAAGAGAAACTCCATATCTCGACAAGACACCAGTTTTCTCCATTTTTGTGACTCTTGCTTGCATAGATTACAACTTGAGGAATTCGTAATAACATATTTTACAATTTGATATCACAGATTTTACAATTTGTTATAAGGAATTAAGAAAATTGTGATTTCAGTTTTTTTCAATCTGTTCTCACAATATCAAAAATTCGTCATAACAATTTTCGGCGATATCATTTACACAATTTTCATCTATAAAATTCTCTCAATCGAATTGTTCACCTGTATCATCTATGTCTTCAATTTCCTTCAGTAAATCGAATATTAATTCATCTTCACTGACGTCTGAATAATACGCTGTATTTGAGCTTGGTTTATCTCTTCTTATGGCAAATAATACCTTGTCCCTTGCATTGCTTTTCTCTATCTTATGAACAATCAATAGATGTCGGTATAAATATTCTCTTCGTATGAATCGCTTTCTGCATCCTTCCCCTGTACACTTCCAAAATTCAAAAGAAACAGCGTGTTTTTCTTTCATATGTGTCTTCTTATTAAGTCTCCCAAACGAAGTTTGGGGAGACTTATTGTTTTTACCCAATTCTTATTTTTATTATTCTTGTTCTTCTTCTTCTTCCGCCTCGAAATTTGTCCGACCATTTTCTCGGAAACTAATGGACGGATCTTCACCAAACTTCACATGAAGATGGATCCTTATCCCGAAAGATGCAAGCAGGTCTTGGAATTTTCAAAACGGCACCGGTTCCCATGAAAATGGCAAAAAAGGCGGGAAAATGAAAGTGCTCAGAATTGGATGAAACTTTATAGGAAGGTTGCTTAGGACATGGGCAAAAGGTTTCCGATGTCCAAGACTTCAATATGGCACTGGTTGTCATGGAAACGACAAAAAAGGCGGGAAAATCAAAGTGCTCAGAATTGGATGCAAATTTACAGGAAGGTTGCTAAGAACATGGGGAAAAGGTTTCCTGTGTCCAAGACTACAAAATTATATCCATTGCCATGGAAACAGAAAAAAAGCGGGAAAATTGAAAGTGCTCAGAATTGAATGGAACTCTACAGACAGGTTGCCAACGATGTGTGGAAGTGATTTGTAGCCCGGATTTCTGATTTGGTAGTTCGTTTGGGAGACTTTTGTATCAGCATCCTGATACAGTTATAATTTTTTCTTCATGTATTTGTAGTCCTTGTCACAAAAGTCACACTTAAATATCCTGACGAAGTAAAACTATGACAAAATTCAACAATCGAGACTTTATATAAAATATATGTGAGTTAAAACATATCAGTTTAGTATATTTACAATAGCTACGTTGACTCCATTAAAAGTACAGGTGAACTTATCGATTGGCTCCGTTGAATATAAATATATGGATTTGCTCCGTTAAATATAAATAGCACAACAAAACACTGTTACATTTCTGAATATTATTTACCTGTAGTGTGAAAATACTACATTGTCTTCTTATTTCACTTTAATTGTTCTTTTATTTTCCTTCTAGCTTCTAAAGCACTTTTTCTTAAAGGTTTTTCTGAGTCATCTCATCCTTTGTGCTTGTGTTTTTCAATTCCATCACTATCAATTTCTATGGGATACAGTAAATTTAACGGACGACATAGTGTTTTTCCAGAAGAAATTAAAACTTTCACAGACCTTATCATGTTATCACTGCTTTTTAGTAATTCCACTACTTTTCCTAATTTCCACATTCCTCTAGGAAGATTGTCTTTTATAATTACTACATCACCAACACTAGGAGAATATTCTGACTGTATTCTACTAAACTTTAATTTCGTTTGGAATCTTTCTCTTAAACTTTAGAGATATTCATCTCGCCATATTGACCAAAAGGAATCTAATAACTTCTGCCCCTTTTTCCAAATCTTCATGACCCCGAGGGAACCCTGGGATATAGAAATAGGACCTAGTATCTCCGGCTTGCGGGGTATGACCCCCTCCTAAACGGGGCTGACCCCGAGATATAGAAATAGGGACCCATTCCGTCGTTGTGCGGGATTAATAAATACACAACCCATCTTTCGGATGGGATGTTAACTCAGGTCCACGTGTTGNAAGAAATGCCACGCTTCCTGCACGTTAAAGAACACTTGTAGCAAGCTCTTTTTGAGTGGTCCGTAGGTGATCGGCTACAAGGCTAAATTCCCCGCCCCTTTCGATTACACCCTATTTTTCAAGTGGCAGTTAGAATTTCCCGCCCCGTGGCCCTTTCCATACCCCAAAGTAATTATTTATTAACAAACTTGTTCTTGCTCGATATAGCTGAAATATTGCTGAGTAGACGACGTTAAACAATATTCAATCAATCAATCAACCAAATCTGCAACAATGTTTCTCTAGAATTTTCACTGTGCGAATAACTTGGGTCTGCTGTGTCATAATCTATCTCAGGCGCACCATTACATGGATTTAATGACCAAAAAAAAAATGATTCGGTGTCAAAGTAATTGTAGAGTTTATATCATCGTCAATATTAACCAAAGGTCTAGTATTAACAACTGCTTCTATTTCCTTTAATACTGTACTCAATTGTATATCAGACACCATTCCTTTACCAAGAGCTTTTCTGAATACTCGTTTCACCGTCCCAACTAATCTTTCATAAAAAGCACCAATCCATGGTGCGAGTTCTATTATATAATTCCACTGAATACCACTATTTGATACAAAATTTGTCACTTCTTCTGTATTTACTGCCTTTTTCCAAACCAAATCAATTGTAGAACTTCCTAATTTAAACTGATTAGCATTATCACTAATGATCTTTACCGGAGTACCTCTAGTCGCAATGAACCTTCTAAGAGCATATAAGAATTCTTCACATGTCATGTCATTCACTAGTTCTAAGTGTATGGCACGAGTAACAAAACAGGTGAACAAACATACCCATCTTTTTTCCATTTTCACCGCTTTGTTTCACATACAATGGTCCAAGGTAATCGAATCCTGTATTGGAAAATGGTATGGATTGAGAAACTCTAGTCTTTGGAAATGGTGGCATATCTGGTATCCTATACGGTCCACCTTCAAATTTCCGACATATTTAACAATGTCTCAAAACTTCTCTTACTGTCGCTCGCCCTTGTGGTATCCAGAATCTATGTCTTAACTTACTAAATGTTTGTGATACGCCGCTTTGAAATTGTTCTCTGTGAACTTTATCTATTAACAATTTGGTAAAGTCCTCCCCACAAGGAAGAAGAAATGGAAGTCTGGACGATTCTGTAATATCTGCATGTTCAGTCTGCCTTTACAACATAAAGTACCATTGTAAGATATGAAGAGTCAAAATTGACGCTGTAAATTATTCGTTTTGTTTTGAAGAATACTATCAAATACTTCTTGATAATTCTTCCTTTGAATATAGTGTATCCATTTCTCTTCAGCATCCTTTATCTCTTCGTACACTAAACATTTCCCACAAAACTACTTAATTTTCTTTAGTCTAGAGATAAACCTTTGAATCCACGCTGTTACATGAATTAATCTTTAGTATAATGAAAATCTATTCGTATCTAGACCAAACGGCGATTCGACATTCTTATTCAGTTCACTCTTTGCAGAAAGCAATGGATTTTCCCTTGCTTTACATTTTGGTTCAAATTTGTTTGATTCCTCTCCCGATACATCACTCACATCGGAAATTGCAGTCCATTCACAAGGTTTTAGTCTTAGCCAATCTGGGCCATGCCATCACAATTTACTTTTCATAATCTTTGAGGAAAATGTTCCTCGTGTAGCTATATCTGCAGGATTTTCACTTGAAGACACATACAAGTAATCAATATCTTTGTTACTATTAATTTCTTTTATTCTGTTATTAACAATAAATTGAGATCTTTTTTAGTTTTTATCCATGGTAGAACACATTAAGAATCTGACCACAGAATCAAACTTTGTATTGGTATATCCAATTCATTTTCACAAAATTTAGACACCGAACACGTATCACAACAGCCATCAATTCAAGTTTTGGAATTGTTAATTGTTTGATCAGTGAAAGCCTTGCCTTTGAAAATAGAAGATGACATCTGGAAATCTCGCCACACCTTTGATGAAGGTAAAAGACAGCGGCATAAGCTTTACAAGACGCATGACTAAAACACAAAAGTCTTATTTTCAGCTTTATTTGTTTCCAAAATCAATCCTATATGTCTAGGTATTTCACACTCAGGCACTTTTCTCAATTCATCCTGAATTTTAATCCAATCACCATGGTCAGTATTACTAAGATCATCATCCCAATGAAGATTTTTCTTCCATGGATGTTGAATAAAAATTTTGGCAGGCATTATCACTGGTGAGAAAAATCCCAAGAGGATCGAATAGCTCAGCGACTTCTTTCAAAGTTTTCCGTTTTGAGAAACTCTCTGATATAATCCATGTATTAGGAGGCTTTATTGATATCTTATCACTTTCAATGTTCTAAATATATCTAAGAACCTTTGTTTCACTACTATCAGATTTATCTTCAGCACACAAAAAATCATTTACTGATTTGCTATTGGATATCCACTCCCTCAGATTCATTAAGGCATCATGAAATATCATCTTTGATTTTTTTGTATAAATTCATTGCCTCAACTACAGTATTTGTTCCTGTAATAAGATTGTCGAGATATATGTTTTTCCGTATAAGCTCTGCAAAAGTACTGTTGTAATTTTTCAAATGAGTTTCAATAGTTGCTGCCAATATGAATGGGCTAGATATAATACAAACGGCACGCGACAAAAGCGATACTCTTGAATATTTTCACTTGATAAAGAAGGATTCTCACAATCTTTGAGCCAGATAAAACGTGTTACGTTCCTTTTACTCTTTTGGAGCTCGACTTGGAGAAACGCCTTCTCAATATCGGCCACTAGAGCTATCTGATGGAATCTGAATCTCATGAAAATGACACACAAATTCCGTAGAACAGGTCCACGATATAAACATTTATTTAAACTACGTGTATCTTTGTTTCTCTAATTTCTACACAATTTTCACATTTCCTGAACGGTGTTGAAACATTTGTTCTCCTCTCTAGAGAGAAGAACAAGTTTCGTTACATTTCCCGCCAAATTTATTCGGAAAACAATCCTCAGTATTTTTCGTCCATTCATTAGAGAAACAGTTTCCACAACTTAAACACGTTCATTATGAAATTTCTAATATCTCGTTAAATAAATTTCCAAATGTTAAAAGCTCGGCAAGCCTCGCTTTCAGACATTTGCAAAATTTATTTAACTCGATGTGAGAAATTTCATAATCAACTAGTTCTCGTTATGGAAACTATATTTATTTTTGCAGAGGCGTCATAAACGATTCTTAGTTTCGTTGTTGTTTTATTATGAGTAAGAACAGCATGATGTGGTAGATAGCTTGATGACTATCAACCATTTCCTCTATTCCCCTTTGTAACTGATCTAGAATGAATTGTACTGAGCAAGAGTATCTGGTTTTTTACACAATTTACACACGCAAGATCTCAGCCATCCCATGGCTAGTTGACGATTTGTTGGTAAATCTAATGGATTTTCGAATTTCCAAGGCCATCGCACAATATATCTTCCATTAGAAAACTGTAAGGTGTCATTAAATGACTTCATTGCTTCTCGGTCACCAGACATTTCTACATTATCCTGTATTCCAATTGAAGACAAACTCCACAATGACTTGATATCACAAATAGTGGATAATGATGAATCTGGATTTCCTTGTTCCCATCCGAAAGAATCACTTGTTTTAGAAATAATCAATAATCAAGTTTCTATTTTATTCTCCTCAACATCCTGTATTCTTCCAGTCACTATCCAGCCACCCTTTGACGCTAATAAGTAGAATCCAGGCTGAATTTCCACTCTTTGGGATAATATTAATCTAAATAGTAATCACTCCCAACCAATAGTTCTATAGGTGATGACTCGTCTTGGGATGGTATATCATCTGCTAACTCTATGTCTCGAACGAACTGTTTGAGATGTTCCATAGTGAAACAATCCATTCTCTTTCAATATATAAAACCACTCATGACAGGCACAATATTAGCTTCTATACTGAAGTCTTTCCCATTGTTTAGTTTGATGTTAAATTTTGTCGAAGTCGTTTTCATCACTTTTGGTCGATTACTGCCAAAGGTTACGAGCTGTATTTCTTGCTCTTTGTTCCCTGCTAACTTTAATTTGGAGGCTAAATTCTGGGAAATATATGTCCTTTGTGACCCTGAGTCAAACATTTTTCTTGTTATTTCTTTACAAGAATTTACAGAATTCGTAACTTTTACTTTTGCGGTCTGCATTAACACCATCTCTCCTGAAGAAACTAACACATTTTCAATTACGTCTTCACATTGTTGTTGAAATTCAGAACCAGCACCACTAACACTATTCAGAGGACAATTATCAATTTCTTCAGTGAAATGAACACTTGTTATATTTACTTTAAACTTTTTCGGACACAGAATCCGGTGATGAGAATCTCGTTCCTTACACTATACACAAATTTTGCTACTTTTACAACTCGACGCTGAATGACCATATTTCAAACATCTGAAGCAGTTACCTTTTAGTTGTCGTTTTCTTTCAGCAATACTAGGAAATTGTGTGCACTCATTACTCCAGTGCTGACTATGACAATATCTACACTTATCTTTATATTTAGCAATGTTACTTTGCTTCTGGTTTGAAGTAGCAACTAGTGCCTCCACTGAACTCTTGTTTGGCTCCGTTCTCCAAGCCCTATTGTGATTGTATTTGTTTTGAAATGATGTATGATGCATAACATTATTTCTTGTCCCCTGTGAATATTTATCTCCAGTTGATCTTTCCTTGGTCAACTCTTTTTTGTCAGACTTTTCTCGAGCTAAAACGAAATCTCGAAGTTGTTTACACAAACTTAGAATATCCCATTTTTTGGTTCCTCCCTTTTGAATTTCTAGCTGGAGTAATACACTTTCTGGCAGTTTAGATTTTACCATGGACACAAAAATGTATTGATTAATGTTCTGTTTCAGCACTTCTAAGCAACAGAGATGGCGATTCACTTTATCTAGGAAAAATCTCAGCGATCCAGTTTTATTTGTTGGAGGTTGTAGATATATTAATTCATTATAATGCACATCAACTGCATCTTGGATATTTCCGATTCTTTCCGTTAGAATTGACACAGCGACATCATAGTTTTCATTCGAAAGGTTAATACCAGAAATAGAATCCTTTGCTTCATCTACCACTTTGCTCCTGAGATAATTGAATTTTCCTATCTTCGATAACTTTCCGTTTTTATCTATCGTACTCTCAAAACAATCCCAAAAACTCTACCCATTTGGCTTTGTCACCATTGAAGGAAATTTGAACGATCTCTTGTTGACTACCGAGGATTTCTTCTTGTTGCTTCATTTGTGTTTCTTTTATTTGTTTCATTTCCCTTTGAAGTTCAACAATCTGAATTGGATTGAATTGTTCAACAGTTTCACGACTTTAATGTTTTATGTATTCAACCAACCTGATTTAAATTGTTCTACATCTAAATAGCAATCCGTAGCATCTGAACATAGTTTACAGTCTTCTTCAGCTATTGCTTCTGCTGCTACCGACTATCATCCTCTAATGCACTTGCCACTTCAATACTTTGTGCTTCCACTTTTTCTATATACACTTTTAATTTCTCAATACACTTTGATGCTTTAAACACATATTTTACAAAATCCACATCAGATACTTCTGTTTGAATAATTTCCATGGCTTCCTGAATTTCTGAATGCAAACTGTTCCTGTATCTTGTTCGAACCCCTTTTAAGTAACTTAACCGAAACATCTTGAAATTCTTTGTAAGTTTTCATCTTTAGACGCCTGTCCCGGGTTTCGGCACCAATCAATGTTGTGACGCTTTCTTCATACCACAATCATTGGGAATTTTAACAACACACCTCAGATTACATACTCTCTTTATCTAAACTAAACTTTACAATATCAGATTTCATTATATAGTGTTACAGATCACGTGCAAATCAAACAAAATTAATGAAAGGAAGATAACAGGAAACACCTACAATGGCCGAACATAACAATCACATGTCACAATCAACCAGGGAACCGCACAAGAAAAACAATGAAATGACAAAAGACAAACATAGATAACGATAGGAACTCGGGATAGCCGGACTTGGTACCGGCACTGGCAACAGCCAGCGGTAGGGTTAAGCCGGTTTATGGGTATCCAAACATCCCCTTTCTCTATCCCGTTTCCCTATAGTATAATCAACATACAAATAAAACCTAATACAGATAGACCACTAACTCTAAGACCACAATCTTGAAAGGGAAAGAATAGACAAAACGTAATTTAGAAAGATGGTCGAGGAGTGCTCGCCGCTAAACTGCCGGCTAGCTCAAGGAGCATAGTCTGCTGGTAAAACACTGTCGCACTACGGAATAATAATCAATTTCAAAACTTCCCAAAGGGTTTGGTAAAGAATCATCATGGATTTCAGTAGACATCGGCAGTATCAGTGAGAGGCCAGTATAATTGTAAAATCTTCAGGTCATTGGATCCCAAAGCCAATTTACCGGAATCATGAAGAATATCCGGTCAATATCCCCTATCACGCAAAGAATGTAAGTTACGTGCCAGTTTTTCTGGATTTTTTATCATTTTTTGACATTTTATAACAACATTTCCGTAAAAACGAGGGTGAGAAATGCCTTAAGTAATAAGCTGTTTCCGAGTCGCATTATACTTAGATACCAAATGTACATATCTTCCATAAAACTTCTTAAATGTGTTTACCAATCTATGAAATATGTAACCTTGTTCTAATAGTTTGGATGTGATAGTAAGGTTACGTTCATTGAAGTCGTCAAGAGTAGATCAGACATATACACCCCGTATGATGGTGCTGCAGAAACGTCGCCATCAAGAAAAGGGAAATTAGTAATAGTGAAATCAAAATCATCCCTTTTATCATAAATTTTAGTTTTAATTTTTCCAGAGTCAACGATGATAGTTAGATCGAGAAATAAGCAGTATTTAGAATCATTGTTTGCTTTATTAAGTTTCAGTTCTTGTGGGTAAATAAGGTCGACATAGTCTAAAAACTGGGGATTATCAATAGTAAGGATATCGTCGATATACCTGCTGTTATCATTGAAAATTGAAATAAGTTGATCACTGTTTTGTATGGTTCCATCCTGTAGTTTTTTCATAAAGTCCCGTTCGTAACAGAACAGGAAAAGATCTGCAATTAGAGGTGCACAGTTTGTACCCATGGGAATTCCAAATGACTTGTTGATAGACGATGTTGCCGAAACGAACAAAAATGTTGTCTAGCAAAAGATTCAGTGCCTTAATCATGACATCGCATGTCCAGGAACAATGAAGTTTATTTAGTTAACAATATAACAAAAACCGGAGCTTTAGCGGAACCCCGACACAATGAACGGAGATATAAAACGGAGAAATATACATAGAAACAACAACGGAGAGCTTAAAGTCTTTTATACTAGTTAACGGAGTCCATGTAGAGTTCATGTAGAATATAATTTCGCTAGCATTAGCGACAGACTGCATAAACAAGGGTATGGTACATATTGTTCGAAGTCGTCACTGTAATGTATTGGATTTGACGTCATAAGCAGAACTGACATGTTAAGTAAAGCAAGTGTTTTATAAGAAACAGGAGCTGCGTACTCTACCCATAGTTTTTAATTTGGTCCGTGTTGTTTGTCTGTATCTGAAACCGCTTTTCTTTTCTGTGCAGTACTCATGTGATTTGTTTGATTCTTTGTGTCTCCGATGTTGTCAGTGACATTGGATTATTCCTTTTTTTAAACTGATGGTTCAGTTCTAACTGCCTTGACTGTAAATACATCAGAACCAGCTAATGTTTGAGCTATGTCATGATTGAGAAAAATATAGTCGCTAACACTGTTTCAAGTTTATTACGTATATTTCTCACATCGAGATAGTTAAATTTTCACATTTGAAAGTTCGAGGTTTACCCAAGAACATTAAAATGTGAAAATTTTACTATCGAAATGTGAAGAATTATCGTAATAAACCGGAAAAGAATATTATTGTTTCTCTAATTCCTACTAAATTTATTTGAAGTAAAGCGATCTCCGTAGTCTCCAGTCTCAAGGTTGCTAGCTATCATCGTTGTTATGTGTATCATTGCGCCATTTGAAGGGGTGTTGAATGTAATATTTTTAACAAAGATGTCATTTTCGCTAAACAATGATGCAGGTGTAAATTTCATCAACATTCGGTTGCACTATTTTTAGAAAGTGACGCGAGACATTTACGTGATTGATCAATCGCCAACTGATATCAACTTTTCACACAAGTTGATTACTATTTCGATAACTCATCTGTCAGGAAGTGTTTAAATTAGCTAGAAATTAGAGAAAATATAATTCTATTCATTTACTAAGACAAATGGACCGTTAAGATTCACTTTGAAATGTATTAAATAACAAAATACTGAAGTAACCTTGAATTTAGTGTCATCATACAGATTATACCAAAACAATTTGAAATCCACGAACTTGTACATGTAACTTTCTTAAATTTAGATATTGCAAGTTTGAAATAAAACGAAAAGAATAAATAAATAAATAAAAATGAAAAAAAATTATCCCTTGTCATTTAAGGCTGTTGTTAGAAATCATGCTTAACGATTGAATTAACACAGATGCTGTGTATAACCTACATTTATCGTATTCGTATATTTTTATTACGTATAATGGCACTCATAATAAAAACCAATCATTGCTTTGCACGCTTCAATGAAAAAACATTTCTGGTGTGGTCAAAGGGAAGATAAGATATTTTGTTCTCTTTTTGATCAAGCTAATTACTTATTCTTTTGATGAATAGATATTGAGACTTTGAAGCAGGAATCAGATATGAATAAGCAATATCGCTTTTACAGGAATTTCATTGGTCTATCGTAAAGTAAAAGAAAAAAATGCATGATGGGTTATCACCTTTCCGACGTTTCTATTGGCCCATCATTAGATCTCTTGAGATGTGATTAACTTCACGTAGTAAAGTTGTTGCTATTCGAAACAAAACAGCGATGTCACAAGCAAACAAGCACTGAAAATGCACAGCATTTTTGTAAAAATTCATAAGAGAAACAGGTTTAACAACTTGATAAAAATGTATATTGTTGAGTATCAACTTTCTTTATGCATTTTCAAATATAAAAAAAAACCTCGCCAAAAGCTCGTTTATTATATTTTGAAATAATATAAATGTAAAACAAAATGGATAACTGGAAACAACAACAATGGCTGAAATAAGTAATTGCATGCCACATTCTGCTAGGGAACTTCACAGGAAAAACACGAATAAGACAAAAATCAAACGTAAACAACGATATTTACTCGGGACAGCCGGACTTTGTACCGGCACCAGCAAAAGTCAGCGGTAGAGTTAAACCGGTTTATTTGTATACAAACGCCCCCTTATCGGTCCCGTTTCCCTATAGTTGAATAAACATAACAATAAAACCAAATACAGGTAGACTACTAACTTCATGACCACTATCTTCAAAGGAGAGATTGATTGATTGATTGAATATTGTTTAACGTCTACTGCGCAATATTTCAGCTATATCAAGACCAGAACCACTTTGTTAATAAATAATCAATTTGGGGTATAGAAAAGGTCATGGGACGGGAAATTCTGACTGCCACTGGAAAAGTAGGGTGAAATCGAAAGGGGTGGGGAATTTAGCCTTGTAGTCGATCACCTACGGGCTACTCAAAAAGAGCTTTGATTTGAAAGATGTATTTAATTTGGTTGATCCATATAGAGAAATTCATCCAGAAAAAAAGGTTTACATGGCGGAAACGTAACCCCTTTAAACAGGCAAGACTTGATTTCTTTTTAGTGTCTCAAAACTTCTATCATAATGTACAGGATGTCGAAATACATAACAGTTATAGGTCTGACCATTCCGCAGTAATTCTTAAATTTAAACTTAGTGATTTTTTACTTGGAAAGGGCCTATGGAAATTCAATAATTCATTACTTCATGACATTGACTATTTGAAAACAGTCAAAGATGTTATTCACAGAGTAAAGGAACAATATGCCTGTTTAATTTATAATAGAGATATATTGGACGATTTAGATTGTTCTGATATGTTTCACAATAAATGATCAATTATTCCTGGAAATACTATTAACAGAAATAAGGGGGAAAACAACATCTTATGCTTCGTACAAAAAAGAGAAAAAAAACAAATTAGAGAATTTATTGTTAGAAGATATCCAAAAACTCGAAAGTGAATTAGACGGGGAAGGGTCACTAGAAATTATTGAAGATAAAAAATCTGACCTTAAAGTATTAAGACAAGAAAGAATGAGGGGCATTATATTAGGTCAAAAATGCAAATAATTGAAAAATATGAAAACCAACAAAATATTTTATGAACTTAGAATCCAAAAACTTTGTTAATAAAACTATTCCTAAAATTGTAAATGAACAGGGGGTGACCATTACAGACCAAAAAGAAATTTTTAAAGAAGCAAAAAACTATTACGAAAAACTGTATAAGAAAAAAGAAATTCTTGCAATACCAGAGTTAAATGACTGAATTACCTTATCAGGATATTCCAAAATTACATGAAACAATGAAAGCAGAGCTTGAAGGAGAAATTACATATACCGAGTTAACATCTGCAATAAAAAGAATGAAAAAAGATAAAAGTCCGGGATCAGATGGTTTCACAAGTGAGTTTTTTAAATTTTGGTGGTGTAATTTAGGAAAATTTGTTCTCAGGTCAATAAATTATGGTTATAAAAATGGTCAAATGTCTGTAACTCAAAAGCAAGGAATAATAACATGTATTCCAAAAGGAGATAAACCCAAACAATATATGGAGAATTGGCGACCAATTTGTCTTTTAAATACAGCTTATAAACTTGCTTCAAGTTGCATTGCAGAACGTATTAAATCAGTTTTAGATATCCTTGTAAATAATGATCAAACAGGTTTTATTCCTGGGAGGTACATCGGTGAAAATACACGTCTGATTTATGATATTTTACTTTTTACTGAAGAAAATGATATACCAGGTATTCTCCTACTCATTGATTTTGAAAAAGCATTTGATTCTATATCTTGGAAATTCATACAAAGTGTTTTAGATTTCTTTAATTTTGGAAATTTCATTAAAAACTGGATTAAGTCATTTTATAATATCATTCTCTGGAATATAAATTAACAGCTATCGTTATGGACATCGCCAATCACAGACTGTTCAAACCTGTTACAACATCTGCAAATAAACCTGAAAACCGATCATTTCTTAAAATTCAGTTTGCTAACAAAGGCCTAGATGCCATTAATCTCTCTAACATTCTGCACAACAAAACAGTGAAATCTAACATTCCTCCTTACTTCAAAGACCAATCTGTCCCACCTATCTCTTATTCCTACACTAAATTTATTGCAACCACTATATTCAATCACAAACGGGTATTCCATGATTTCCAGATTGATGACTTTAAAGCCAAACCACCTGATTGCACTTGCTCCTCTTCCCCATTCAACTATAGTCCTGCTGGACACGTGATAACGGGTGACCTAGATATCGTTGGAAACCAAAAATTACGAGATATTTTTTCAAAAGGTCCAAATTCCGTGAACCCCAGCACATCAACTGGAAGTATAACTTCAAAATTATGATGGATGCAGTTGAGGACTATGCTAGAATATGGGCGAAGAAAGAAAAAGACGATGTGGAGACATTGTCAGACTAGATCAGGTCGATTAAGTCATTAATCATGAATCGTATCCAGCTCTTGAAAACATCTATGAAAACTAGAACGCCCAACATATTTGATGATCCTCTTGTTGCTAAAACATTGACAAACCTCCAGGAAAAATACGACATAGTACCTGCAAACAAAGCTTCTAACAATATTGTGTTTGTATGCAAAACAACGGCAGTAGAATACCGAAGGAACAAAGCACAAGATTACACAAATCAAAGTCCAGAGACAAGGCAAAAGCAAGAACACCAAAAGACGAAGGACCAAAGACACCACATGCCCACAAAACACACGAACATTACATATACAACACAAAAAACTAAAGCACTAACAGTGTGAACTCTCAATAAACAAGAGTGACATCAGGTGCTCCGGAAGGGTAAGCATTTAGACTGTCTTTTTAAGGAGATGGGTATTGACACTTCATCTGGCAATCCTACTTATTCCCCAACTACATTATCAAGGGATGAGATAATCACAAATCACACTTCTGTGTTAGCATCATTTGGTATCAAAGTTGATGAGAATAACAGTTATCTCCCTTATATCTACTGGGTGCCTAAGCTTCACAAGAATCCCTACAAACAGAGATTCATTGCAGGATCTGCCAGATGCACCACTAAGCCCCTATCCAAACTCCTTACCACTTTGATTTGATTTATTTGATTTTGATTTAAACTTATTTTATTTGCAAAAAAAAAATGCAAAAGGGATTGGACACAAGTTATACAACATTAAAATTGTCCTCTCCCGGTATAAAGATATATACATAAGTTCACAAAATGACGACATACACAATTAATAATTAAATAACAATTTAGAATATAAAAAACAAAAGGGAAAGCAGGGGATGAGTAAGAATTAAAGGTAAGAGGTCAGTAGAAAGGAAACTAGAAAGGAAAAGACAAAGTTATAATTAATCATATTAAACTGGAAAAAAAGAGAATTTGACAGGAAATTATAAATTTATGTAATTCGGTTTGTATTTCTAATAAATAATTGGACAGCTGAAAATATTTCTAAATTTTCCTCGGTGGTCAAACTACTGTCACCAGCTAACAAGAGATTTACTCTAATTTGATATTTATCCAGATTTCTAAACAATACTTGGCGGAAACGGTTGTAAAGTGGACATTCAATAAAAAAGTGAAAATTGTTCTCACAGGGGTTACCACACCTGCACGAGGAATTTTTTGTTAAGTTAACGCGATACAAATCAACATTCAATATACTACAATTGTTCCTAAGTCTAGTATGAATTATATTATATTTCCGTTGTCCGTAATTAAAATAGATTGGTGGTTTATCATGTGATTTCATTTTCCGTTTAAAGACATTAATATTAGGGGAATTTTTTATAGCTGAGTCAAGTTCATTCCAGTCTTTACTGACTGCAGTTAGAGATGGTCTAAAAAGCTACTGCGAAAAAAGCCTATTCCACGATCTGCGTGAATCAATTGTGGATTCTTAAAAATTCCAAAGATCTCCTTGAACAGCTCTCCTCAAACAGTCTCGCATACTGCAATAGCATTCAAACTTTTGATTTTTCTACCCTTTATACAACTCTTCCCCATAATAAACTTAAAACAGTAATTTCCGATCTGATACATCAATGTTTCTGTACCAAAAACGAAGAACGCAGGTATTCCTATCTGGTAATAGGAAAAGATAAAACATATTTTGTAAAAAACCACACTGAGTCAAACAAGAAATACAGTAAAAATGACGTGATTAAGATGCTTGAATTTTTTATCGACAACATTTTTGTTGAATGTGGAGGCCGTGTTTTTCAACAGACAATAGGGATTCCTATGGGAACAAATTGTGCGCCACTTTTAGCTGACCTTTTCCTTTTTTCGTATGAAGTTAAGATTTTACAAGGGCTGATAATTAGCCCAGACTTTTAATTTCAGCTTCAGATATATAGACGATGTACTTTCTCTTAATAACCTAAGATTTAAAGAATATTTACATCTTGAACTTGAAATTAAAGAGACAACCGATACACCCGATTCTGCTTCATACCTTGACCTTTTGATATACATTGACGAACATGGACGTCTGAAATCTAGATTATATGACAAACGTGATGATTTTGACTTTCCAATTGTGAACTTTCCCTTTCTCTGTAGCAATATACCTGCACCCCCAGAATATGGAGTATATATTTCACAATTAATTCGTTACTGTAGAGCGTGCAGGACATACAGTGACTTTGTGGAAAGAGCAAAAGCACTGTCACAAAAACTGCTGAGTCAGGGATATGTTCAGCCTTTGTTACTTTCGTCCCTTCAGAAATTCTATGGCCGTCATAGCTAGATATGAAATGTCAGTGTCACAAATAAAAACTGACATTTTCAGCTAGATTCGCGTCTTCCCGGATTTGACATTACCGGTTTTGACTTTACCCTGGATTGTGACCCACTGACAGTGTTACGGGTGCTGTGCACAGAGCAGGACATGCTTACCCTTCCGGAGCACCTGATGTCACTCTTGTTTATTGAGAGCTCACACTGTTAGTGCTTTAGTTTTTTGTGTTGTATATGTAATGTTCGTGTGTTTTGTGGGCATGTGGTGTCTTTGGTCTTCCGTCTTTTGGTGTTCTTGCGTTTGCCTTGTCCCTGGACTTTGATTTGTGTAATCTTGTGCTTTGTTCCTTCGGTATTCTACTGCCGTTGTTTTATACCAATATAACAAATTGTGTAACTCAAAATTGTTTTCTCTCACAATTGTTTAATGTAGAAAGAGGCTGCAGGCAAGGGGATCCTTTATCAACCTATATTTTTCTTCTTTGTGCTGAAATCTTGGGGGTTATGGTAAGGAAGAACAAAGACATCACTGGAATTACAATTGATGATACTGAATACTTAATATCACAATATGCAGATGATACTTCATTATTTTTGATTGTTCTCCTGAGTCTTTAGATGCATCTCTCTGTACTCTACAAAAATACGCTGATATGTCAGGTTTAAATATAAACTTGGAAGACAAAGGTTGTGTGGATTGGAAAGAAAAGATTTAGTAGTGAAACAATGTGTGTCAAGTGGGGATTGGAAAGGGGTTCTAGCAGATTTTTATTATTAGGAATCAAATTCTCTGTAAATATTGAAGAAATCCAAGAATTGAACTATACTCCAAAGTTCAAGGAAATAGAAAATATATTAAAAGTATGGACTTATCAAATATTATCACCAATAGGGAAAATAGCTATTATTAAAACCTTAGTAATTTCAAAGCTGAACCATTTATTTTTAACATTACCAAGCCCAAAAGCAAATATTCTGTCACAGTTTATCAATAGTTTGTTTGCTTTTATTTGGAAACATAAACCAGATAAAATAAGTAGAGATATTTTGTACAAAGATAAAGAAGCAGGGGGATTAAAAATGTTAAAATTGAAAAATTATGTTAAAGGATTGAAATTAACATGGATTCGTAGAATTTTTGACAATAATTCAAAAGTTGGTAAAATGTTGATGTTCTCGGAAAATTTAAAGTCAATAAGCATTCAACATACAGGACCAACAAAAGAGTTAAAAAACCACTTTTGGCAAGAAGTTTTTAATGCATGAAGTGAATTAAATTCTAAGCAAGATTTAAATGAAAAATATGAATTCAGTGCAGTTAATATCTGGAATAATGAAAAAANACTGAATCGGGTAGTTTTATGACTTTTCAATTATTCCAGCAAACTTATAATATTAACACTTACTTTCTTAGATATCAAGGTGTCCTGTCTGCAATCAAAACTTATATGCGATCCCTAAAAATCAGCTCATATGATTTAATTAAAACTTTTGGCCCTAAGATACCTATTAGTTTGAAAATATTTATGAAATCTAAAAAGGGTTCCAGAGATATGTATGAAGTGCTAAATAAAAATTCTGTTAATCAAAAATGTGAGGAAAAATGGATACAATTTTTTAATAAAAAAAATGAATGGCCTCGTGTATATCTTTTGCCATACAATACGACAAAAAGCTCAAAAATACAATGGTTTCAGTACAGAATTATCCATAGAATTTTAGGCACAAATGAATTGCTGTATAAAATGAAACTGAAAACCTCAGATAAGTGCACTTTTTGTTTACAGTCAACTGAAACAATTCATCATATTTTCTGGACTTGTGATAAAATTTCACAACTTCGGAATGATTTACATGAATGGATATTGGAAAAAACTGAAATAATTCTGCCTCTCAATTTGGTGATTGTATTATTTGGAAATTTACAAAAATCAGACATAAATTATGTTCGGAATTAAATTATTTTTTACACAAAATTTTATATTCATCGATCAAAATTAAATGCGGACCAACTTCATAGCTGTGCCTTAAGAAATTATTTAAAAGAAAACATTTCAATTTAAAAATATTTATACTTCAAGAGGAAACCTTGAGAAAAAGCAAATAGCTGCTGGAACCCCTGGATACCAATTCTTCATAATTAGCAATATAATATTTATTTGCATATTGCAGAATGACATAGATTGGAACTTGTAAGGAAGATGGTTTGAAAGGTACAGGTGTGATTGAGTATGAATGTTTTTTTTCCTTGCTGCACACATAGGGAGTTTGGACAGTGATTGTGTGCAGCAAATCACAATTGTAATTTGTTATATACTTAGTATTGCATATGTATGAGTGCTGTATAGGTGTGTTCCAATTTAGTCATAGGCATATGCACTGTTTGTCATTAGTCTTCTATCTATCTTAAAAATTAATATCTAAACTAAACAACCCTATATGATCAAATTCATTTGATTTTATAGGAAAAATCAAATTTTAAATTGATAATTACCTTAGGCTACAAATGTTCTAATAAGTAATTAAATTATATTTGTCTCGATTTTTTTTTCAGTCCACACCCATAGTCTTTTCTGAGATTATATACCCTGTTTATTAATTTATTTATGGATTTATTTACTTATATTTTTTAAGAGCTCACATTAATTATAATCACCATTATCATTTTTATCTTTTTCAATTGTCAATAGAAGCATTTCAGAAACAATTTTCTTTAAATGATATTTTTATTTATTCAGTTGACTACTATTAAGATAATTATGATATTGATGCCCTTTGATATTTGATTGTTTACAACTAACTCATACTGTTAATATGTGTCTTTATGTTTATATGCTATACTTAAATAATGTGTTTTTGCCAATAAAGCATTATAAAAAAGAGCTTGCTACAAGGGTTCTTTATCGTGCATGAAGCGTGGCATTTCTTCCAACACGTGGACCTGAGTTTACATCCCATCCGAAAGTATGAAAGTAGAGAAAATGACAATATGTAAAAAAGATTGGTCAAGGGATCTTCGTCGCCACACTGCCGGCTGGCCAAAGGAGCACTGTCGCATCACGGAACTTCCCGAAGTGTTTGGCGAAGAATCATCATATATGTCAGTAGACATCGTCAGTATCAGTAAGAGGCCAGGATGTGTGTAAAATTTTAAGGTCACTTAATCTCAAAGGTTTCTTTACGGATGCAAGCAGAGTATCTTGTCGATATCCCATACTACGTAAAGAATGTAAGTTGCGGACCAGCCTTTCTAGATCTTTATTAGTTCTTGCATTTTGTAATAACATTTAGTAAAAACGAGGACAAGAAATACTCTAAGATAAAGCTGTTTGCCAGAAACGCCAAATTTAGATATCAAATGTTCACATCTATTATAAACTTCTTAAATGTATACAACAACTTATGAAATCTGTAACCCTGTTGTAAGAGTTTGGCTGTGATAGTTAGGTTGCGTTTAATAAAATCGTCAAGAGTAGGATATTCAGCGATATTCAATTAAATCTCCCTTTGAAACCTCAAAATATCGAAAAGGGTTTATTGATATTTTAGGTAAATTCTTCCCTTTGAACTAATATAACTAACTTGTAACAGAAAGATCGTCAAAAATGTTTCTCATGGTATTTCATTATTACATCTCAAAATTCTTTAACACACTGGTTAACTATTAGCTTCTCTAAACATCATGTACTTTGATTCACAGGAATATTTTTCCAGACAATCTAATTACAGCTACATTCTCTCAGTATCAAACAGTAAATACTGTATTGGAACACAACATAGAAAGGAACACGACAAATGGAACGGTTATCGATATAGTTGAAAAGATTATTAAAGGTCACAAGGAGGAGGGTGGAACTAATGTTTTAGGTTATATATTTTAGCTTGTTCCCTGAAAGTAGAAAAAATAAAGAATGAGATTATATGGAGTAAATGAACACGAGGGATGCCTCAATGACCAAACTGAATCTCTCGATACGTTTTAAGTATGAATAAGATGTGAAGCGAGATAAAAATAGAATGAATTAACAGGTTCTCGCTGATGAGAAAACCTAAAAAATGTAGCAAAATTTGTACAAAGGTTACAAAACTGGACAGACTTAAAAATGATAAAAGGAAAATGTGACAAGATACACACTTACCTCATAGTACGCTTAACAATACCGCTTACGACAAAAAAAATTAAATTCCGCCCTGGGAATGTGCGGGTACATTTTAACACCTTTCTATGTACCTTGCTTAGTGCTCACAATTGTAATTGAGTGTAGTAAAAATTGCATACCGGAATGAAACCACTAGAATTGTACTATAACTAAACAAACAAACAATAATACAGTTGTAAATAATTTTAGATAGGTACACACATGCATCGGCAATTCCAATCATCAATGCTTTTAGATACACTTAAACTGATAGAAAATTATTATCATTTGATCAATACAATATCAAATTATTGTACATACAGTCATACCTTTTGAATATTTCTCCTATGAAAAGCACTTTTTTGTACACTTTGTGAATTTATAAATGATTCTTGCATATATACAATTGTTCATGGTTAATTTTATACCTGACATGATAAACTTTATGTAAGAGTGTAAGACGGGAACTTAGTTTTACTATCTGTTTTTTGTATATTTAAAGGACTTTCATTAGCTGAATGTAAAGTCATTCCATGGTCATAAAGACCACAAGATAGCAAATAATATTATTTATTTATTATTTGTCGCAGCTTGTTGATATAGGCTATATATTGAGCATTTGTATTACTTAACAGGATTGATAATTGTTTGTTCACTTATTGGCATAGCTACCAGTAGACTTAAGAAACAGGTACAAAATTTTACATCGTTTTTCACAGAAGGCACAGATGTTTTCCTTCAAATATTACGATGGTTTTTGTGGTAAGATATTATTACAGATTATTATCATTATTATTAAGATATTATTATTACTACATGTAGTACAGTTGTTGTTTTTTATACAGACTATAAGAGCAACATATCAAGTGATCACGTTAGGACCAGCCTTACATTCTCCATTATACAGATATGGCCCACTTTATATGTTTAGTCAGCATAAAAATGAAAATCTTCTCCATCCCTTTTATTGCTTATTTCGAAAATTTATATTTGCTATTCAAAAAATATATAATATATTGACATACTTCACAATGAGACGCCATATACTATACGTCATATTGAGCGAAATCGTCCCTGCAGGTGCAGCTGAGACGATAAAACTGACGTAAGAAGAGCCCTGCATCTCTGCTTTGGAGATTGGAATTTTTGATTAACAACAATCAAAAACATAAGCAGTACTCTTACAAAAAAAATACATATTAGAAAATAAGAAAATTAAAAGAACAAAAAATGTCATGAATTGTTAGGTTTTTGCCGATTTTGAATTTTGTGACTTGACATGCTATGAATTTCATTTCATTGGTAAGAAATCATATATGTCAATGACGATTCGATGTAGAGCAAGAACTGAAATCCGAATCCTTCTTTTTGACTGATTATATGCTGCGTTATTTTGTATAGTAGGATTTCAATTTTTGCAGGAGCAGGAACCTTGAAATATACAAAACAAAATCCAGGTTGAACAGGTCTATTAAGTCGTTACCACAATGAAAAACTTTATTGTAGTTCTTCGGATTATTATTATTTATTCTTTTTTTTCCACCGCAACTACACGACATACTTTCTGTGATAAACCGACATCATTGTGCGACCTTCAAACTGAGGGCAACATACTAAGCCATTTTTAGTAACGGAGTTATCTGCCTCGGAACCAAAAACCTTGTTATCGCATAAACTCGGAAACCGTAAAAGATAGCTGATTAAGTGTAATGGGAAAATGATCCTTAGGCCATGATGGAACTTCGTGACATTTTGACCGAAACCGTGCGGTATGGTATTTCTTTTTAGTTATTGCCGTTTGAAAATTTTGAGTTCCTGTAAATTTTTTTCCCAGAGACACTTGGAACTTTCACCATGGTTCATAAATCATACATGACCATCTAAAAATGTCATGGTCAAAGGTGACCGATCAAGGTCACCTATGACCTTTGGCCTTGTTATCGCTTTATTTAAGTCGTAAACCGTAATAGATGGCTGAAAACATTAAATGGAAAAAAATGTTCATTGTCATGAGACTCAACTTTGTTACATTTGGTCCGAAACAACGGCAGTAGAATACCGGAACAAAGAGATGTAATTCACAAAAATCGAAGTCCAAAGACAGGGCAAAAACGAGATAACAGAAAACAATGACGTTAGACACAAAAACAATGACTTCCGAAGGGATTTGACGACTCTTCATAAGCTATTATAAAATAAAGATTTTAAGTTACCTTTAATGCTAAAAGCTCCCAACCTAAAAGTCGTAGAGACCCGAAACCTTCATTAATGTTAATAAGTAATATATGGTCATCGAAAAAATGTCAAGGTCAAAAGTTGACAGTCAATGTCACTGATTACCTTAGGCCTTTTTATCGCTTAAACTCGTAAACCGTAATAGATAGCTGAAAACATGTAATGGGGAAAATGTTAATTGTAATGAAACGTAACTTTGTTACATTTGTCAAAAAAGATTCGACGATTCTTTATATGAGTTATCGCCCTTTGAAAGACTGATTTTCCGTTAATGCTAAAAACTCCCAAACGATAAGTTGTAGAGACCTAAAACCTTCACCACTGCTCATAAACAACGGCAGTAGAATACCGAAGGAACAAAGCACAAGATTACACAAATCAAAGTCCAGAGACAAGGCAAAAGCAAGAAGACCAAAGACATCACATGCCCACAAAACACACGAACGTTACCAATACAACACAAAAAACTAAAGCACTAACAGTGTGAGCTCTCAATAAACAAGAGTGACATCAGGTGCCCCGGAAGGGTAAGCATGTCCTGCTCTGTGCACAGCACCCGTAACACTGTCAGTGGGTCAATTCAGGGTAAAGTCGAAACCGGTAATGTCAAATCAGGGAAGACGCGAATCTAGCTGAAAATGTCAGTTTTTATTTGTGACACTGACATTTCATATCTATCTATGATGTCGTGGTGACGGCCATAGAATTTCTGAAGGGACGAAAGTAACAAAGGCTGAACATATCCCTGACTCAGCAGTTTTTGTGACAGTGCTTTTGCTCTTTCCACAAAGTCATTGTATGTACTGCACGCTCTACAGTAACGAATTAATTGTGAAATATATACTCCATATGCTGGGGATGCAGGTATATTGCTGCAGAGAAAGGGAAAGTTCACAATTGGAAAGTCAAAATCATCACGTTTGTCATATAATCTAGATTTCAGACGTCCATGTTCGNTTATCTTTTCCTATTACCAGATAGGAATACCTGCGTTCTCCGGTTTTTGTACAGAAACATTGATGTATCAGATCGGAAATTACTGTTTTAAGTTTATTATGGGGAAGAGTTGTATAAAGGGTAGAAAAATCAAAAGTTTGAATGCTATTGCAGTATGCGAGACTGTTTGAGGAGAGCTGTTCAAGGAGATCTTTGGAATTTTTAAGAATCCACATCTGATTTACGCCGCTCGTGGAATAGGCTTTTTCGCAGTAGCTTTTTAGACCATCTCTAACTGCAGTCAGTAAAGTGGTAAGGAGTTTGGATAGGGGCTTAGTGGTGCATCTGGCAGATCCTGCAATGAATCTCTGTTTGTAGGGATTCTTGTGAAGCTTAGGCACCCAGTAAATATAAGGGAGATAACTGTTATTCTCATCAACTTTGATACCGAATGATGCTAACACAGAAGTGTGATTTGTGATTATCTCGTCCCTTGATAATGTAGTTGGGGAATAAGTAGGATTGCCCGATGAAGTGTCAATATCCATCTCCTTAACAAGACAGTCTAAATAGTGTTTCTTGCATACAAACACAATATTGTTAGAAGCTTTGTCTGCAGGTACTATGACGTATTTTTCCTGGAGGTTTGTCAATGTTTTAGCAACAAGAGGGTCATCAAATATGCTGGGCGTTCTAGTGATATATAGTCATCTAAAAATGTAAAGGTCACCGGTCAAGGTCACTGATGACCTTTGGTCTTGTTATGACTTTAAGCCGTAAACCTTAATAGATGGCTGAAAACATTTAATGGTAAAAAATGTTCATTGTCATGAGACTCCACTTTGTTAGATTTCGTCCGATTTGACGACTCTTTATACGCGTTATCGCCGTTTGAAAGATTTGGAGCTTCCGTTAATGCTAAATGTACTCCCAAACAATAAGTCGTAGAGACCTGAAACCTTCAACATTGCTCATCAGTGATATACAGTCATCTAAAAATGTAAAGGTCACCGGTCAAGGTAACTGATGACCTTAATCCTTGTTATTGATAAATTTCGTAAACTGTAAGAGATAGGTGATCAACTCTATTGGAAAAAATGTGTCACATTCAGGTCTACATTTGGTACTTGTGTGTGCAAAATAATTGGACTATTCGCCTTGGACGTAAAGCCAAAAAACTGTTATTCCAGATCAAATTTTAGTAATTTTTGCTGATATTTCAAAAAACTATTGAAGATACAAAGAACAAAGGCACTCATGGAGTAATTGTACGAAAACTTGGCAGGTAAAATCGGGAGATGTGGGCAATATATACACAGATGGCCGGAAAATAGTTTAAATTTTACGACAAGGAAGCCAAATGTTGAATTTGAATAGTGCATTCATATGAGAAATTCTCACATGAACAAGTACAAATGTACACCATAACTGACAAAATAAAAAGAGCATACACCTCAAGCACGGGGAATCTTTTTACGGACTCACCACTGCACGAGACACAAACTCCATCGTATATGAACAGATAAACTGTGTCCAAAATGAAAATGACCTCATTTCGGCTAGATTCACGTCTTCACGTATTTGACATTATCGTATTTTACTCAACCCTAGATTGACTCACTTATAGTGAGACGAGTGTCGGTAGCGGAACAGGACATGCTTACCCTTCTGGAGCAGATATTGTCACTCCCGGTTTTACGGGAGTTCACACTATGAGTGCCTTAGTTTTGAATGTTGTATTTTTATTTCCATGCCTTATGGCTGTCGCGTGTCCCTGTTTTGTCATTGTTTGTCTGTGTTCCAGTTTTTGTGTTGTCTATGGAGTTTAATTTTTGTTATTGTTACATCCCTGTTCTTCGGTATTCCACTGCCGGTGTTTCACGTGATCGGGCAGCCCTCTCTTTGTCTTGAAGTAATGGTTTATCAAAACATTTTATAATGAAACTACTATAACTATATTACTAAAAAGTTTTTAAATTGTTTACGATAAATATTCAAAAATAAATTTATTAAACTGATACTATCATTGCCAGTCTAACGATAATAATATTATCAGCCAACAAAAATCAAAATATATTCCTACTTAAATTTTATAGTACATTTTATATTTCCATCCATGAGATACAGTGTATCGAATTGAATTTGCAAACTTGAAGGCCTTATACTGTCATACTGATGTATGGGTTATCGTGTTTGTTTTAACTAAGATGGAAGTTCTACATTTTGGCAATTTTACCTAGATTTACATAGAATACAGGAAGAAGTAAAATGGAAAGACGATATCTTGCTTAATTGAAATGAGACTTTTAATGTTTTATCTTTTTGTGAATACAAGTAATAAATACATGAATCATAANTTGTTTATTGTAAACAAATTACATAACTAGGCCAAACAAATTACATCATATTAAGGCCATACAAATTAAAAACAATGAATAAAATGCATTATAGAATATTTACAACATTAAATTACATATAACACCTAGATTTACATAGAATACAGGAAGAAGTAAAATGGAAAGACGATATCTTGCTTAATTGAAATGAGACTTTTAATGTTTTATCTTTTTGTGAATACAAGTAATAAATACATGAATCACAATCTATTCTGTTGGTGAATAAATACAGAAGTAACTGTTAATTGATTTTCTGCATATGCGCATTGCGACAACTTATGTCTCATCTGTGCACATCAAACCAAAACATTTAGAAGTCCATTATCCGAAAAACATGTAAGGATCTAAATAGAAAAACCAAAACTCAGCTAAGGATAGAGCTATGCATGAGGGAGATACTCCTTTGTATTAAACAAAATTTTGTAAAATTTAGATATTGCAAGACCTTAAAAAAATCGGTTTTCCGGTCAGCACCGAAGTACTACCTGCTGAGTTGGTGAATACCCTTGGGGACTAACAGTGGCATCGACCCAGTGGTAATAAATAAAAAAATACCGAAGTTACTGTTAATTTACTTTCTGCAAATGTGCATATGCGAAAACATGAAACGTACCCATACTATCAATGGAGAAAATTTACAAATTTTCAGGACTTCATGTTAATTACTGGAATGAAAATCCAATTAGCCGCAAAGTAGACGAAATGTGACGTTTAGCATCTTGACAATAAGCCATAACGTCAAAATAGAAAAGCTGTCAAATGACTCAGTATCTATGTTCCTTTAATGTATGTATTACTATTAAACACGACTCGTGGTATATATGAATGAATGCAATGTATAATTTAAAAGAGTTACTTCGGTATTTTGGTAGTAATAAAATACACTAAATATTAAGTTAATATACATTAGTGTCAAATATTTATTATTGTAACAGATGTCTGCCAAACAAACATTGTGCATCTAATTCGAGGCATTTCTCATTTTTAAGTTTCCATGGCAATGGCAATCATTACGAAAAATATGTGACTATAAATCATTCGTACACAGACCAAGCAACCTTCATGTAAATTTTCATCCGATTCTGAGCACTTTTAATTTTACCGACTTTTTAATCAGTCTTTGTTCTTTAATGTATGTATTACTGTTAAATGCGACTTGTGATACATCGGCAAACGAATACCGAAGCAAAAACAAGGAAAGGGGAAATTCTAAAATCATAAATCCGATATTTATGAATGAATTTAATGTATACTTTAAATACATTAAATATTCAGTTATTAACAATAAGTTTCAAATATTTATTATTGTAACGCAGAGCGATACAGTTGTCCCCCAAACGAGCAATGTGCATCGTTTTCGTGGCACCCTTCATTTTCCAGCATTTTTAAATTTCAACGGCAACGTTGATCATTTTGAAAAATCTGAGGCTGCGAACACATCATTCATGGAAGCAATCATTTCTGTGAAGTTTCATGAAATTTATTCAAATAGTAGCCGATATATTAGGTGGACAATATTTGAGCGAAAGAAAGATAGAATAACAAAAATAATAATTTATGAATGTATCAGGAAACAGATACAAAGATTTCCAAGCGAAATTCCAAATCAGAAATCAGCCCTACAAATACAACCTATGAAACCTATCTGTTAAGTTTTATTCAATTCTGTGCAGTCTTTAATTTCCCACTGTTTTTCCGTTTAAATGGCAATGGTTTCCAAATCGAAGTCTTGGCGACCAGAAACCAATTCGCCCTGTCCTAAGCAACCTCCCTGTAAAGTTTCATCAAGTTCCGAGCACTTTTATTGCATCGCCTTTTTGTCGTTTCCATGGCAACCGATTTCAAGACCTGTTTGCACCTTTAGAGATAGTGGTCCATCTTTCTCTGAAGTTTGGTCAACATCCGTCAAATAGTCGTTGAGATAATGGACGGACAAATTTTTGGCGGGAGGAGAAGAAAAAATATAACATACGAATTGAGTAAAAACGATAAGTCACCACAAACTTCGTTCGGGAGACTTAATAAGCAACGAAGCAAACACAATATATCTACTAAACTTCGTTTGGGAAAATACTAATACTGTATATTTTTTTTCAATAACCATAAATTTATCTAATTATTTTAGGATAACACCAATAGGTATAACGAGTCTGATAGCCGAGTCAATAGCAAGTATAACAGAGGCTGGATCAGTGTTTAAAGATCTTGGAATGTTTGTTGTAACAGTAACAGTAGTAATAATAATACAACAAATAATAATCCTTCCACTACTCTTATTTGTCTTCACCAGACGTAATCCGTATTTGTTTTTATTAACTCTGGCTCGTCCGTGGATGATAACACTTGCTACAACAAGCACGTAAGTTAATAAAAAATATGAAGACTCTTAAGTAAGTTCTGTGTTTGCCTCCGTTTATCGTCTTCAATATCTAAAACTAGAGGCTGAGAAACTGAGCCTGTATCGCTCACCTGCGAAAATGCTTCTATGCTGTACATGACCAAAAACAATGCTTTTTTTCCAATGGGGTCTAATATTAGCTATTGACGCACCTGTTTTTTTTAGCTCACCTGGCTATGCCAGGGTGAGCTTTTGCCATCACTTGGCGTCCGTCGTCCGTACGTCCGTCCGTCGTAAACTTTTCTTTAAAAATCTTCTCCTCTGAAACCACCGGGCCAATTTAATCCAAACTTGGCCTGGGTCATCATCAGGGTATGTAGTTTTCAAAATTTGTTCGGTTAGTCCGAGGGCCAAACAACATGGCCGCTGTTACTAAAAATAGAACATAGCGGTAAAATGCTGTCTTTGGCAAATAACACGAAAACCGTTGAAGATATCAAAAATCTGACATGGAGTAATATTGTTCAGAATGCCAAGATCTATCTGCTCTGCAATTTTGAAGAAAATCTGAAAACCCGTCTTAGAGGTA
>MJUU01067873.1:157437-196791 GCA_002080025.1 Modiolus philippinarum | reverse complement strand
TTTACAAAAGATCTTGTATTCATCATTCCAATACAGTTTAAGTTAAATTTGCTTCAATAGTTTCAGAGCAGCTGATGAAAAGGATGATCCATTGGCACCAATGTTAAACTATGCTCCGCGCTGGCGGTCATGTGTACATGTTTTGTTGGATCGAAATGAGATGAGTAATTTTTGTAAAGGACCTTCCATACATCATTTCTATAAAGTTTGATTGAATTTGCTTCTGTGGTTTCAGTAGGGAAGATGAAAATGTGATTTTACCATATGGTCAAATGTTAAAATATGCTCTGTGTTTGTGGCAATGTTTTTTATCGCATTGAAACTAAATGAGCAATCTTTGTAAATGACCTATAGTATATCATTTCTTTAAAGTTTTATTGAATTTGCTTCAGTGGTTTCAGAGGAGAAGATGAAAATGTGACTTTTCCCATAGGGTTCTAAGTTCCGCGCTTGCGGCCATGTTTTTCATCAAATCGTTTCGAAATGAGCAATCTTTGTAAAGGACCATAGGGTGCAATGTTAAACTATGTTCCATGCTTGTGGCCATGTTTTTTTATCGACTCGAAACAAAATGAGCAATCTTTGTAAAAGACCTTTAGTACATCATTTCTGTAAAGTTTGGTTGAATTTCTTCAGTGGTTTCAGAGTAGAAGATGAAAATTTGATTTTTGCCATAGGATCCTATGTTAAGCCTAAGTTCCTCGCTGGCGGTAATGTTTTTTATCGGACTGGAACAAAATAAGGAATCTTTGTAAAGGACCTTCCTTACATCATTCCTGTCAAGTTTGGTTGAATTTGCTTCAGTCGTTTCCGAGGAGAAGATGAAAATGTGAATTCCCGTAGGGTCCAATGTCAAACTATGTTCTGTGCTTGAGGCAATGTTTCTAATCGGATCGGAATAAAATGAGCAAATTTTGTAAAGAACCTTTATTACAACATTCCTGTAAAGTTTGGTTGAATTTGTTTCAGTCGTTTCATAGGAGAAGATGAAAATGTGATTTTTCCCACAGGGTTCTATGTTAAATCTACGTTCCGCGCTGGCGGCCATGTTTTTTATCGGATCGGAACAAAATGAGCAATCTTTGTAAAGGACCTTCCATACTTTATTCCTGTAAAGTTTAGTTGAATTTGCTTGAGTGGTTACAGAGGAGAAGATTAAAATGTGAAAAGTTAACAGACGACGGACGACGTACGTCAAGTGATGGCAATAGCTCACACTGACCCTTTGGGTCAAGTGAGCTAAAAAGATGTATAAGATTTATCTAGTTTATGCATATAAAGTAATTTAAAGCCGAACCCTCATTCCAAAAAAGAATTATCCGGAGACCCAGAAACAGAGACATCAAACAGGTACACAACACAAAAAAGAACTTGAGGCTCACATGAGCCCGTATCGCTCACCTGGTGACTGGTTTTATTCATTGTCACCAAAAGACCACCCACTCAAACTATAAATCAGTTCACCAGATGTTACATTTCCAATCTTGGATTATGCACAAACATAAAAATTACAAACTTTGAAAGGGACCACCCTAGGACAATTGTAACAAAGTTTGGTTCCAATTGGCTCAGTACGTTCAGAGGAGAAGACATTTGAATGCATTTCCCATAGGGTCCCCATGTTAAACTATGTTCCACGCTGGTGGCCATCTTGGATGAGGTAGGAACGTAAAAATCACAAACTTTAAAGGAGACCAACCAAGGACTATTTTGACCACGTTTGGTTCAATATGGCTTGGTAGTTTTAGAGGAGAAGATCTTTTGGTGCATTTTCCATAGGGTCCCTATGTAAATCTATGTTCCCTGCTCGCGGCCATCTTGAATGGGGTATGAACATAAAAATCACAAACCTTCAAGGGGACCACCTAAAGACTCTTGTGATCAAGTTCGGTTCCAATTGGCTCAGTAGTTTCAGAGAAGAAGATCTTTGAATACATTTCCCATAGGGTCCTATGTTAAATATATCCCGTGCTGGCGACCATCTTGAATGAGGTACGAACATGAAAATCACAAACTTTAAAGGGGACCAGCCAAGGACAATTGTATCCAAGTTTGGTTCCTATTGGCTTATAGTGGTTCTAGAAGAAAAGATCTTTCAATGCAATTCCCATAGGGTCCCTATGTTAAACTAAGTTCCACGCCTATTGGCCATCTTGCATGAGGTGCAAACATAAAAATCACAAACCTAATAGGAGACCATCCAAGGGCTATTATGACAAAGTTTGGTTCCAATTGGTTGGGTAGTTTCAGCAGAGCATTCTTTTAAATGCATTTCCCAAAGGGTCCCTATGTTCCCCGCTGGCAGCCATCTTGGATGAGGTACAACAACAAAAATTACGATTTTTAAAAATTTTAAAGGAGACCACCTAAGGACTATTGGGACAAAATTTGGTCCCCATTGGCTCAGTAGTATTAGAGGAGAAGATCTTTGAATGCATTTCCCATAGGGTCCTATGTTAAACTATGTTCCTTAGCGGCGACCATCTTGGATGAAATGCTAACCTGCTGAACATATGTAGAAATTGTAGTCCTTGAAAAGCTTAACACTTTTGCAATTCACATTTAACCTCCATCTCAAACAGTTTTTGAAATAAAAGTAAAAATGTAAAAAAAAATCGTGAAAATTTAAAGTAAAGGGGCCATACCTCGTGAAAATTTAAAGTAAAGGGGCCATACCTCCTATGTGGGTCGTCAGATTTTCTTCAAAATTGCAGGACATGTGAATCGTACTATGCTGACCATTTTTGTAACTTAAATGTTACTTCTTTCTTCTACCATTTTCAATATATAAGACTAAAAGTAACAAAAACACGAAAATTTTACGGAAAAGGGACAATAACTCCAAAACGGGTAATCGGATATTCTTCAAAATTGCGGGGCGGATAGATCTCATCATGCTGATCATTTTTTCTTGAATCAGATTTTTGATATCTGTAACGGTTTTCGAGTAATTTGCAAAAAACTGCAATTTACCCCTATGTTCTATTTTTAGTAACAGTGGCCATGTTGATTGATCTACGGACATAAAAATCACAAACTTAAAAGAGCATACCCTGGTGATGATTCAGGCTAAGTATGATTAGTATTGCCCAAGTACTTTCAGAGAAGAAGATCATTGAATAAAAGTTAACGGACGGACGGACGGACGCCGAATGATGGCAAAAGCTCACATGGCCTTTGGCCAGGTAAGCTTAAATTAGAGACATATATGGATGAACACCACAGGCCAAATTGAAAAAGCATGGGTGAGATCAGATCTTGCTTCTTATAAGACATTTGCCGTGATTAACATATCAGTTCTAATAGTAAAATCAAATCAAGTGGAAACAAAAAAATCTAAAGCTGTTGAAGGGAAAGATAAGTTGTAATCTTTTAAACAATTACTCAAGAGCAATCCACAAAATCGTGATGTCCTACAGACCCTTGTAAAAGTAGCCTTTAGGTGTGAATATTTTAAAATATGCATCACGCATGTTAATACATCTATGCATTTAATGATATGCTAACCCTTAACAACTAAAAAATAGTTTAAAATACAAAAACAAGATCGACTGAAATATGAAACAAATAGCAAAACAGAGCTCAATTTTAATTTTACTAGTACATGCATGTTTAACTTTTTATCAGAGCTGTTGCAATTCCTGAAATGTTGAATGCATGCGAGGTAAAGAACAAAATAGACAAGAGAGTTAGTCGTTTTGTTATTCCATTTTGTGTTACCCTGAATGCTGATGGAAGTGCCTTTTTATCGCAACTGCTGCAATATTTATATCAAACATCACTGGGACAAACTTATCACCGGCAGATCTAATGGTTATTTGGTGAGTACAATGATATGTAAAAATACGCGTTACGTAACGATTGTTTGGTCGGGAACATAACATTAATTGAATTTTACTGATTATATTGCTGTTATATTTTCCATAAAAATTACTTTAATACATCACATCGACAATCGAATACCGAAGCAAGAACAAGGAAAGGGGGAATTCTAAAATCATAAATTCAAAATTTGACAAAGACAAAACAAATAAACGAAAATGAACACGAACGCCACATAACTAAAGCACTAGCAGTGTGAACCCCTACAAAACCTGAGGCATCATCAGGTGTTTCGGAAGGGTAAGCATGATCTTCTCCATGCGTGGCACCCGCCACACTGCCAGTGAAAATTAAGTCCGGTGTTATCACAGTCGTTAGTCAGTCAGGTTATAAACTCTGGATGTACCCAAAGATATCTATTCTCATTTGTGAAATAGAAATATTGTAGCGGTCTGTGGTGGACGTAAAACTTCTGTAGTGACAATTGCAACAGTGATGGAACATACCCTTGATGTATTAGTTTTTGAGACAGTAATCTCGCTTTGTTGACAAAATCGCTGCAAAAACTACAGGCACGGCAATAGCGAACGAGTTGTGAAATGCACACGCCATATGCCGGGGATGTGGGAATATTACTGCTCAAAAACGGGAAGTTCACTATTGGAAAGTCGAAATCATCAGGATTGTCGTAAAATTTTGTTTTGAGACGTTGTCAATGTGCAGGTATATGTCCAGGTGTGATGCTGATGATGGTGCATAAGTGTATTCTTTAATTTCGAGTTCATATTATTAGATATATCAGATGAAGGTTATCCTTAAATTGAGGATTGTTTAACGAAAAACCATCTATATAACGGAAGCTGAAATTAAAGGACTTGGCCAGCTTATTGTCTTTTTTTTCTGAGCATTAACTGAGCATGGTATTAGCAGCTTGTCAGACATTAATTTTTGAATGACGGGTGATTTTTTTTTGTTATTCAATAACAAAATACCGAAGTTACTGTGAATTTAGTTTCTACATATGCGCATTTCGACAAATTATCCCTCTTCAGTGCAAATCAAATCAAAACATTTGGAAATCCTTAAACCAAAATATTTGTAAAAGCTGATAGAGAAAAAATAACAAATGTAACCTATAAAGGACAGCCAAAATCAGCTTAGGACAGAACTATGCAAAAGGGGGATATCTGCACTGAAGAGACATAAGTTGTCGAATTAACAGTAAGTTCGGCATTTCGTTACTCCTTAGTTTTTAACGTTTTCTTTATTTTAGATACATTGTATTGCAAATTTTCAAATGAATTCGGTTTTCGGTTTTATGGTTAATATAGTTGCCACAAAATGAAACGATACGAACGTTTTTGATTTTTTTACTTGGGTGAGTTTTTGACAATTTATTAAAGATTTCTCTATTTTAATTACACGTAGCATCTAACAATTGCAATTCAATAAATTAAAAAGTTATCAGATCAGAGAGATTTTTACACGGACGGATTAAACACAAGGCTGTTGAAATCAAAAGTCAGTAACGAGTATGTCCACCTCGGGCAGTAATTACAGCTGTTAGTCGTCTACGCGTTGAGACTATTAAACGTTGATTGACTGCCTGTGGTATGATTTTACACTCCTCTATCAATGCAAATCTAAGTTGCCAAATGATTCTGGCTGTGGATAACGTTTCCTGACACGCCTATTTAAGTCATCTCACAATTGTTTAATCGCAAACAAATCAAGTGAATGAACTAACAAGGAAGAAGGTGTATTTTCTGTTGTTGCCAGAAATCATTGCATACGCGAGCAACATGAGATCTTACATTTCATTGTTGAAATGTGCGACGATTTCCATTTCTAGCGATAAAAGGTTGAATTATAGGCCGCAAGAATTCATCCCGATATCTGACTCCTTTAATGTGACCTTCAATAATTTTCAATTCTGTCCGTTCACAATGAGTGATTCCAGCCCACACCATTACTGCAGCACCACCAAATCGATTGCACTTATTCACGCTTGCATCAACAAAGTTCATAAGGCCGCCGGTATAGCCTTGTATATCCATCACTTCTCCGCAACAAAACGCGAGCTTCATTACTAAAAATCACATTTTGCCACCTTAACCTGTTCCATTAAATGTGTGCATTGGCCCATTGGAGTCTTTCACGGCGATGACGACGAGTTAGTATTGCTCCAGGAAGCGGTCGACTGGCACGCAGGTTAGCCTCTCTAAGTACAAGTATGTTCCTTTCAGTTTGAGCTGATATCCGCGGATTATGTCGTCCCGGTGTTTGTGCAGCAGTGATTGTAGCCGGAATTAATCTGTTTCGAAGATGGATTAATCGAATAAGGCGGTCTTGACGTACTGACGTTACACGAGGTCGACCAATATGTGGACGATCAACGGTAGTACCTGTTTGTCTTAGACGACTCAAAAGCCTTGTTATTGTCAGTTTTGAACAATCAAATTTAACTGGTTTGCAACGTCCTAGTAGTGCATGCCTGCCTCGACTATTCCCACTGCCCTCCTACATGTACGCCCATTTTGATGTTGTCGTGGCATTCAAAATTAAGGGTTTTACGTTTCACTTTCAATCACCTTTTGTTGACCTGTGAGAAATGTCACTCTTAATGACCTGATTTTAAATTAAGACTTTACCTGGTCGGAAAAAAACTCAATTCCTTATCAATTTTGAGGCACGTCAAAATGACGTAATTTGGCAGTGAGGAAAACCCATTGTCACTAAAATTGAAGCATAATTTATTCATTTGCTCAGAAAGGTATCAGAAATTAGAAGAATTTAAATATTTTGAATTTTTTTACCTCTGGTATCGTTTTGTTTTTTGTTTGTTTTGGTTTGTTTTTTGTGTGGCTGGCATATATCTTGGAAGTCACTTTTACTTTCAGCTATTGCTCCTCCTCTAATATATAACGTCTTAATTTTGATGACATTATTTCAATTGGAGTGAGATTGCTTCTGCTTACACATACCTTAAAATAAATCTTGTTCGTCTATGTTAAAAGACCATTAAAATTAGCGTTGTCAGATGGAATATTTGCACAATTATATTATGAATATAACTGTTGGAGTGAGAAACGATAGAGCATTTCATTGATCAACTTTTGGTGAATTCAATTTCAAAATTAGAGCTGACATAAGATTATTGAAATCTAATTCGAAATTTACTTCTCGGAAGTTTCAGAAAAAATAAATCTAGGTAAAACTCCCTTTGGTTTCAACAAATATTTATTAAAAGAGAATCTATAAGATGAAATTGCATTGAGTTTGCATATGTGGATCTTTTGATTCTATTTTTGAAGTATCATTGCGCTGCTATAACTTGTGGCGTTGATCTGAAATAAACTTACGGCTGAAGAGACTTTAGCAAATCTATCTTAATGCCAGGTTAGATTTTTTCTCAACGTTTTTGTTATTCCCCCTTATTGTAATTTGGTAGAACTTTTTAATTCATTTTCTAAAAGTTGAATTGTATAGAAATAAATCTAGTTTTCAATTATATTTCCATAGTAAATTACAATAATTATAAAGTTATTACACCCAAAGTAACACTTTGTAGTGTCACTATGCACGTGACATTTGAGGTCCGCTTCGAATTGTTATTACTATGAAATTGAAATGAATGTCTGTTTTATTTCTACGCAATGACCCTTTCTTCCTTAGAATAATAAAAATTCACGTTTAGTTAAGAGTTGATATTCAATGATTCATCTTCTATAAATTCACTAAGGAAAAGACTCTCATGAAGGTAGGATTTTTTTTATATGAAAGTCTGCCAAAGTTATAAAAGTTATCCAAAAGAACATATAAGTACTTTGTGAAATTTCTAAAAAAACTGTGTCTTCATGAAAGACATTTAATCAGATTAGTACAAATGCGGCCCTGTTTTCTCTTCATGAGATACTACAATTGAATTTGAATTCACAGCAACTTCGGTATTTAGTCATTTGTTACCACTGGGTCGATGCCACTGCTGGTGGACTGATAGTCCCCGAGGGTATTCACCAGCCCAGTAGTCAGTACTTCGTTGCTGACCCGAAAGCCTATTCTATTTGGAACCTTACAATATCTAAATTTTTGTAAATTTTGTTNCACTGGGTCGATGCCACTGCTGGTGGACTGTTAGTCCCCGAGGGTATTCACCAGCCCAGTAGTCAGTACTTCGGTGCTGACCCGAAAGCCGATTCTATTTGGAACATTACAATATCTAAATTTTTGTAAATTTTGTTCAAAACTAAGGAGAATCTCCCTCATGCAAAGCTCTGTCCTTAGCTGATTTAGGCCATATCGATTACTTGTTCTCTATCAGTTTTTAAACATCTTTGAGTTTATGGTCTTCCAAACGTTTACATTTTTATCTGCACTGAAGAGACATAAGTTGTCAAAATGCACATATGCAGAATTTAAATTCACAGCAACTTCGGTATTTAGTCATTTTACAAAGAAGTATGGCCATTAAGGCGTGAATTTTGTTCCCAAGTTTGGTAATTTTGTGAATGTCCTCAAATGTTGTCGAAAATCGTGTAAGATGGTCTCTGGTATGTGTACTTATTAAAAATAAAATGTTAGTTATTTAAACAATTAATTTGAATGTTAAAATCTGTTAAATGGTGGCTAAAAGTTGGTTTTATAAATGAAAATTGTTTTAAAAGGTTATTGAAATGAATGAACGTTTTAATATCTGAAGGAAACTCCTCCAAGTGAACTTTATGAAATGTTTTCATTGACCAATAATGAAGCATACGATTGACACCATAGATGAGTATAAACAGCGAAAGCGGGATATATATTGGCTATTTAAAGTACATAAGTACAGGTGTTGAGAAGCTTAATGATGCGAAATTGTTATAAGTTTTCCAATGCAGTAATCACTTTACTTTTAAGATATTAATTAGAGGGCTCAAATGGCCAGTTTTTCCAGGTTTTAATGCTTTTTTCCCACTTTTTTCATCGTTTTTCTGATAAGAAGAAAGAATGCTGCAATTTAACACAAAAATCGGGGGATTCGGAGCACTTTGAATTTTTCGGGTCAAATTCCATACTTAATTAGAGGGCTCAAATGGCCAGTTTTTCCAGGTTTTAATGCCTTTTTCCAACTTTTTTCATCATTTTTCTGATAAGAAGAAAGAATGCTGCAATTTAACACAAAAATCGGGAGATTCGGAGCACTTTGAATTTTTCGGGTCAAATTCCATACTTAATTAGAGGGCTCAAATGGCCAGTTTTTCCAAGTTTTAATGCCTTTTCCCCCCACTTTTTTCATCATTTTTCCGATAAGAAGAAAGAATGCTGCAATTTGACACAAAAATCGGGAGAATCGGAGCACTTTGAATTTTTCGGGTCAAATTCCATACTTAATAAGAGGGCTCAAATGGCCAGTTTTCCAGGTTTTAATGCCTTTTTCCCACTTTTTTCATCATTTTTCCGATAAGAAGAAAGAATGCTCCAATTTGACACAAAAAAACGGGAGAATCGGAACACTGAATTTTTGGGGTCAAATTCCATACTTAACCCATACCATGCGGGGACCGTAATATTACGGCCTGTCGATAAATTTCATTTGAACACCCTTTACAGCTCCAAAAGCATACAAAGACGTGGTTTTTTGTGCTCATATCTTAGAATTGACTATTTCCTTCAATATCATGTACCAATCATGACGATTTTGCAAGGTCTGGTTGCTGCAGGCAAGAAATTGCTGGCTGGGAATTAGAAAGTGCAAAAAATTCGCACATTTTTGACGTGGTGGGCTCCATTTTTGAGCCATCAGCGTGAAATACTCCATCGAAGAATCTCCAAAACAGTTTATCATGATAATAACATGTCATACCAATCTTTGGATGAAAGAGTTATTCCCTCGGGTGAATGCGTCATCTCCACCTCCGGTTTCGAAGTGCAAAACCATCAAAAAATGCCAATTTTGAGACCCAGGAATTACAAAACACTACACCCAGAGCACGTTTCTGCCCAACTTTTCATCCTAGGCTAGTAGAAATGACAAACATGGTGCAACAATCTCAAAAAGTACTTTGAATTCGTGGTATGTCAACGTCGGCCATTTTGCGGGCCAAAAAAAAAATCGGCCAAAAACACGAAAAAATGACATTTCCTGCTGTGGTTACTATTATTTGGGGCTCTGCCTCGCCAACCCACACCCACCTCCTCACCCCACCCACCTCTACCCGTGCTCACCTATACTAGCTCTATAGTAATCAGTTGGCATCTTCAACATCACTTGCTACATTTGCATATAATTTGCATAATACTTTTTTACCACTTGTTTCATCATTTTTCTGATAAGAGGAAAGAATGCTGCAATTTGACACAAAAATCGGGAGAATCGGAGCACTTTGAATTTTTCGGGTCAAATTCCATACTTAATTAGAGGGCTCAAATGGCCAGTTTTTTCCAGGTTTTAATGCTTTTTCCCACTTTTTTCATCATTTTCTGATAAGAAGAAAGAATGCTGCAATTTGACACAAAAATCAGGAGAATCGGAGCACTCTGAATTTTTCGAGTCAAATTCCATACGTTATTAGGAGCTCAAATGGCCAGTTTTTCAAGGTTTTAATGCTTTTTCCCACTTTTTTCATCATTTTTCTGATAAGAAGAAAGAATGCTGCAACTTGAAACAAAAATCGGGAGAATCGGAGCACTTTGAATTTTTCGGGTCAAATACTAAATTAGAGAGCTGAAATGGCCAGTTTTTCCAGGTCTCAATGCTTTTTTCTCACCTTTTTCATCATTTTTTCCGATAAGAAGAAAGAATGCTGCAATTTGACACAAAAATCGGGAGAATCGGAGCACTTTGAATTTTTTGGGTCAAATTCCATACTTAATCCTTACAATGCGGGGACCGTTATATTACGGCCTGTCGATAAATTTCATTTGAACACCCCTTATAGCTCCCAAAGCCTACAAAGACGTGGTTTTGTGTGCTCATATCTTAGAATTGACTATTTCCTTCAATATCATGTACCAAATCATGACGATTTTGCAAGGTCTGGTTGCTGCAGGCATGAAATTGCAGGCTAGGAATTAGAAAGTGCAAAAAATTCGCACATTTTTGACGTGGTGGGCTCCATTTTCGAGCCATCAGCGTGAAACACTTCATCGAAGAATCTCCAAAACAGTTTATAATGATAATAACATGTCATACCTATCTTTGGATGAAAGAGTTATTCCATCGGGTGAATGCGTCATCTCCACTTCCGGTTTCGAAGTGCAAAACCATTAAAAAAAATGCCAATTTTGAGGTCCAGGAATTACAAAACCCTACACCCAGAGCACGTTTCTGTCCAACTTTTCATGCTAGGCTAGTAGGAATGACAAACATGGTGCAACAATCTCAAAAAGAACTTTGAATTTGTGGTACGTCACGTAGGCAATTTTGCGGGCCAAAAAAATCGGCCAAAAACACGTAAAATGGCATATCCTGCTATGGTTACTATTATTTGGGCTCTGCAGCGCCAACCCACCCCACCTCCTCACCCCACCCACCCCTTCCCGTGCTCACCTACACTAGCTCTATAGTAATCAGTTGGCATCTTCAACATCACTTGCTACATTTGCATATAATTTGCAAATAAATGAAAACGGCTGATCGTGCATAAAACAATTCAGCATGGTAAGGGTTAATAAGGGGTCAAATGGCCAGTTTTTCCAGGTTTTGATGCTTTTTTCCCACATTTTCATCATTTTTCTGATAAGAAGAAAGAATGCTGCAATTTGACACAAAAATTGGGAGAATCGGAGCACTTTGAATTTTTCAGGTCAAATTCCATACTTAATTAGAGACCTCAAATGGTCAGTTTTTCGAGGTTTTAATTTTTTTTCTCCACTTTTTTCATCATTTTTCCGATAAGAAGAAAGAATGCTGCAATTTGACACAAAAATCGGGAGAATCGGAGCACTTTGGATTTTTCGGGTCAAATTCCATACTTAATTAGAGGGCTCAAATGGCCAGTTTTTTCCAGGTTTTAATGCCTTTTTCCAACTTTTTTCATCATTTTTCTGATAAGAAGAAAGAATGCTGCAATTTAACACAAAAATCGGGAGACTCGGAGCACTTTGAATTTTTCGGGTCAAATTCCATACTTAATTAGAGGGCTCAAATGGCCAGTTTTTTTCAGGTTTAAATGCTTTTTTTCCCACTTTTTCCATTATTTTCTGATAAGAAGAAAGAATGCTGCAATTTTACACAAAAATCAGGAGAATCGGAGTACTTTGAATTTTTCGAGTCAAATTCCATACTTAATTAGAGGGATCAAATGGCCAGTTTTTTCCAGGTTTTAATGCTTTTTCCCACTTTTTTATCATTTTTCTGATAAGAAGAAAGAATGCTGCAACTTGAAACAAAAATCGGGAGAATCGGAGCACTTTGAATTTTTCGGATCAAATACTAAATTAGAGAGCTCAAATGGCCAGTTTTTCCAGGTTTTAATGCTTTTTCCCCCACTCTTTTCATCATTTTTCTGATAAGAAGAAAGAATGCTGCAATTTGACACAAAAGTCAGGAGAATCGGAGCACTTTGAATTTTTCGGATCAAATTCCGTACTTAACCCTTACCATGCGGGGACCGTAATATTACGGCCTGCCGATAAATTTCATTTGAACACCCCTTACAGATCCCAAAGCCTACAAAGACGTGGTTTTGTGTGCTCATATCTTAGAATTGACTATTTCCTTCAATATCATGTACAAAATCATGACGATTTTGCAAGGTCTGGTTGCTGCAGGCATGAAATTGCAGGCTAGGAAGTAGAAAGTGCAAAAAATTTGCACATTTTTGACGTGGTGGGCTCCATTTTCGAGCCATCAGCGTGAAACACTTCATCGAAGAATCTCCGAAACAGTTTATAATGAAAATAACATGTCATACCTATCTTTGGATGAAAGAGTTATTCCCTCGGGCGAATGTGTCATCTCCACTTCCGGTTTCGAAGTGCAAAACCATAAAAAAATGCCAATTTTGAGACCCAGGAATTACAAAACCTTACACCCAGACCACGTTTCTGCCCAATTTTTCATCCTAGGCTAGTCGGCAATTTTGCGGGCCAAAAAATCGGCAAAAAAATAGCATTTCCTGCTGTGGTTACTATAATTCGGGGCTCTGCCTTATGGCTATTCAAAAGGCAGAACTCTTCTCAAAATTTTTACGCCTTTTAAATAGCATTGCCTGCATTTTACACAAATACATTTATTACAAAATAAAAATATTGCAGTTTACACAACAATCCGCTCCCAAAAAATAATAATAAATTATATTTAGGAGTTGTGAGTTTACACAACCCCACCGGCGGATATTTCCTTAAGATATTTTGCCTTAGTTACGATTTTATTACCTAGTTTATCCTTTGTGGAACCTTTGAAAAACCAACAAAACTGATGAAACGTTAAAGTTTATGTCAGCTTGCCATAACATCAGTTTTTAAATATGTTTATTGTAATAAATTCGTTTATGTTGTAGTATTTTAACCGGGATGGCAGCACTCGCCTTACCATCCATTCCAAGCTCAAGTATTGTGGTATTAGTAATGGTTCTGACTTCTTTGAACATACCCGCAGAACAAGTATCACTGTTATTAGCTGTTGAATGGTATCTGTGAGTACACTGTAATTTTGTTTTTGTACCTCTGTGGCTCTTCCTGACAGGGTGTCACGGTGTGTTGTTAGATTACAGAAAGTCGGAACCGAACCCAAGTCAAAAAAAAAGAAAGTTCAGACTTTGGAAACACAAAAATAAGACGTCACATAATTATGACTGAGAAAATCAAAACTTGGACAAGAATACAAATGATTTATACGAACCAAATTAAAAACATGCATGAGATCATGATTTATTACGACAAACTTCGACAAAAAAGTTTCTGTGCCTGACTTGCTTAATTTGCCAATTACATTGTACGCATGCTAATCAGTTATGATGGAAATGTGCTTAGAAGAACAACTCATGGATGAAAGCCTCATATTGACTTCAAGATGAAGAACAACAATAAAATTTCCAAAAATATTTGTATGACAAATATGTTTTGACTTCCAAAATGTGATCGTTCCCTTCCTTAGCAGCAATATACCTACTGCACCAAGCGTATGGAGTGTATAGTTACTGTACACCTTGTAGTTCATACAGTGACTTTGTGAAAAGAGCAAAAGCACTATCACAAAAATGCCAAGTCAGGGATATCTTCAACTTTTGTTACTTTCATCCTTTCAGAAAGTCTATGGTCGTCACCACATCATACATAAATATAAAACGTCAGTTTCACAAATAAGAACAGATATATTCAGCGAAATTCACGTGTTCCAGGATTTGACATTACCGATTATGACTTACCCTAGAGTGTCCCGCTGACAGTGTGACGCATGCTATATACATAGCAGGGCAAGCTTACCCTTACGGAACACTTGATGTCAGTCTCGTTTTTTTTCCGAGGTTCACACTCTCAGTGCTTTAGTTTTTTGTGTTGTCTTGTATATCATACTATTGATTTGTTGTTGTCTTCGTTTGTGATGTTTGTAGTACCGATTTGACCTTGATCTTGATTGAATACTGAATAAATTAACATAATCTTTCCAATATTTTACCTTGGTACTGTTTCAGGGTTAGAGAAGTAACACGTGGATTTTGAAATTGGTGTACGGGTTAGAAAATAATGACATTAACAAATCACCTACCAAACAGGTCTTTCAAAACCATAAATGCCTCACTAACTCAGTGACGGGTGCTGCATGCAGGGCAGGACAAGCTTACCTTTCCGGAGCACTTGTTATAACTCTGTCTTTTAGAGTTCACACTGTTAGTGCTTTAGATTTGGGTGTTGTTCTGGTTATCAAATAGGTTTTGTTCGTTTTCGTTTTTCACATATGCCACCTTTCATTGTTTTCCTTTTTTGGGGAAAAGGTTTGCAGTTTGAACAAAAGTAATGCAATATTCAAAAGTTAAGGAGAGACGTAATGCAAATGATTAGTCGAACTCAAATTAAACTCAGAAATTTAAAATTAAATGAATGAATTGAGATTTGGTTACTTGAAAATGGACGCTTTGTATTTAAACCGTTTGTTGCTATATTAACATTTAAATATTTGCTTTTATCTCTAGTATATAAGTTCTCTTTTACTTATAAACTGACTTATTTATTTTTTTTTGTTGAAGGAACCGGATACGAACAACGAGCAATCTTGTTAGTCATACGTTCTGCACGGCTATAACGTACCAGTTTTGCAAGAAAACCTTGTCAAAATTAGATTATATTCCATGTGATGATATAGAAATCAAAGTAGAAAGTTCGTGAACTTAGTATGGGATGCCTTTATGTTCCACAACTGGAGAGCCAATTTGAGATGATTGTGTGTTACATATAAACGGAATATTGCTTTTTGTATTGCATTTTTAAGATTATATCATCCTAAATGGAGACGGCATTTATATTTTGACATTTATAAAAAATATATCTGTAAAATGTTCACACAAAGTCGAATCTCATTCAAATGACATTTTTGGATGTTATATGTTATTCGGAAAACTGCATATGGGATACGGGTTCATATTCCCTGTCTGTGTTTTATATCATCTGCACCGTTAGGATATGGGGATATAGGGCACAGACGGGGAATATGAATCAATATCCCCTGTAAAGCCCGAATAACTATTATATTCTGCTGGAAGTGCTTCAGTTTTTTTGAAGACGTTTAAAATTTGTGATTTTGCTATCACGGGGATACGGTCTCATACTCCTTTTCAAGCTAACCAATCAAATTGCAGGATTCACATGAATATTTTACTTCACAAGACGATGACCATAATGTCAAAAAGTTTGATGCACGTTGCTGAAGAAAATAATATACCAGGCCTCCCCCTTTATATTGATTTCGAAAAAGCATTTGATTCGGTGTCTTGGGATTTCATTCAAAGGGTATTACAATATTTTAACTTTGGTCCATCTATACAAAAGTGGGAACAAGTATTTTATAATAATATAACTTCTGCAGTGAATCAAGGTGGAAACTTATCAAATTTCTTCAAGCTTGAAAGGGGATGCCGTCAAGGCGACCCGCTATCGCCTTACTTGTTTGTTGTATGTGCAGAAATTCTTGCAATTGAATTAAGAAATAATAACAAAATTAATGGTCTGAAAATAATGAATATCGAAAATAAGTTGTCTCAGTTTGCAGATGACACAGCTATAATATTAGGTGGCTCTCAAGTTTCTTTGCAGGAAACAATGAAAGAACTCTCACAATTTGCAAAGATATCAGGGCTAAAAATAAATTTTTCAAAAACTCAAGTAGTTTGGATAGGAAGTATGAAATACAGTCAAACAAATTGTGCAATAACTGGGACATAATCTGGGGGGAAAATAAGTTTTCATATCTTGGAATTGAGTTTGATACTGATTTAACAAAGATGTTTAAAGCAAATTATGAAAAAAAATGTTGAAATTAAGTCTCTTCTTAAGCAGTTGAGTAAAAGAAATTTGACTCCTATTGGAAGGATAACAGTTGTTTAGACATTACTTATACCAAAATTGATACATTTGTTCTCATCTTTACCAAATCCGGAAGATAAATATATAAAGCAAATCAATGAGATTTTCTTTTCTTTTATATGGCAAAAACATATTGGAAATGTAAAGAGAGAAACAGTATTAAAAGATTACGTGAAAATGATAAATTTACAAGTATTTATACATTCACTGAAGGCTGTGTGGGTTCGCAGATTGCTCAACTGCAAAAAGTTATCAAACATGCTGAAGGCAATAGGTATTGATTTTAGTTTAATGATAAAAACTGGAAGTATTACTATAGAAAATACTGCAAAAGAGTGTAAAAATCTTTTTTTGGAGGGACGTTCTGTTTGCATGGAATGAAGTTCTATATAAAAATAAAGACTTATCAAGGGATCTCCTCTTTGGTATAGTGAAAAAAATTAAAATTGATAAGAAAAGTGTCTTTTATAAAGACTGGTTTCCAAAAGGGTATATTTATAGTGAATGACTTGTTTTCTGAGAAAGGGGAGATGTTAAAATTTGAAGATTTTACTAAAAGATATAATATTAAAACTAATTTATTAAAATTTAATGGAATGCTTTCCTGTGTGAATAAACTTTCAAAAGATTTTATACGTGATGGTGAATTGTCTAGGGTAAGTTACCCCTTCATTCCAAATAACATACAAGTTTTTTTGAAAAACAAAAAAAGGGGTAAAAGATATATATAGTATATTAAACTCAGATAATTCTGATCCAACTAGTAAAAGTAAAGTAATGAACATGTTTGAACTTACAGATCTCGATATGGAGAAAATTTATAAACTCCCTTTCAGTGTTACTAAAAATTCTAGATTGCAGTGGTTTCAGTTTAAAATCAATCACTGTATCTTAACAACAAACACTTTTAGCAAAAATTTAAATAGTTACAAATCCTCTTTGTACTTTTTGTGCCAAAAGCCCAGAAACTATAATACACTTTCTATGGGAATGTGAAAAAGTGCAAACGCTACTGGTTGACATAGATTACTGGATGATGAGCAGTGCAAATATATCTTTAAACTTCAATAAGAAATCATTCTTATTTGGGTTATTCCAACAAAAATATTGTAAAATTCAAAATTTATTAATCTTAACAATAAAATACTATATATATATATATATATTCAAGTAGATGTTTAAATAAATCCATCATTTTAGAAGGAGTTAAATATTCTCTTAGAAATGTATATCAAACTGAGAAAGTAATTGCAACAAATCAAAACAAGTTTGAACTATTCCAAACATTATGGGAAAACTGGCATAATCTCCTGACATAAATTTAATTGCAATATTTATATGTTAAAATATTTCTTTTGAGGATTAGTCTTACAATTTCTTTAGTGCTGTTTGAATTTCATGTATAATTTTTCAAATCATTAATATAATAACACGAATAAATTTCAACTATCTTGACTGACCAGACCCATTTACTTTTCCAAATTACATTTCTTTTATTTATTTATTTTGTTTCTTATTTTTTTTCAATTCTTATTCATCTATATTTTAGAATTGCTTTTAAATTTCATTCTTTTTGGGGGCGTTTTTTTTCTCTTTAATATGATAAAAACCATGTTGATGTTGACATACCACATTGTTTATTGTGCATGCCTCCCTTGGGCACCAGTGGAGACACAGTATTCCAACAATTTATTTTTGTAATTAGTTTTCAAGAAATGTTTATGTCACATTCCTTATCTTTTGAGCTGCTGTGTCCTTACTGGTTTCAGGGGACACATGCATAAAATTGTACAAAATTGTTTGATATTTAATAATATTTGTATTGTATGTAAATGGTTTATTATACTTATTGACATGGAATATAAAAATAAAATAAATATAAAAAAATAATGTCAAAAAGCTTATTATTAAATTATCGCATGATGTTCTATAATGATTTTTGGAATTATTCATCACATTGATGACAGCTTAAATTAAATATAAATTACGTCTCACAGTATTTGAATATGTTGCTATTGCTAGTAGTTTCCAAGTAAAACACCGAACACACTCGTCTTTTAGAGTTGTTTTATCCTAATGATGACTAACTTGTAAAGCATTTTGCAGATATCTGCAAATTCTTGAAATATGAAAAAGAAAGGAAATTTGGTAAATGTCAAGGAGACAACATCCCATATCCAGGTTAAAACGACCAAATATTAGCATCTAGGGGTCACCGTACGGTCTTCAACACATTGAGGAACATCACAACATTTAGCAAGCCCTAAATGGCCCCAAAAAGTAAAAAGTGAATAAATCAATGGAAACAAATGTTCTTCGAAATTGAATCGTTGTTGTTTTCAGCATAATTTCATGTTTAGTCTCGTCCATTTCGTTCAAGTTTGCCTTCACTTGTCGAATTTATCAAATCTTATCACGGCGTAATTTGAACCGGACGTAACTCTGTAATGTAAAACGATTATGTCAAAAGACGTTTTGCTGTGTTTTTTGTTTTTGATTGTTTGCGTGTTTCTTAATTATATTATTTTTTTGTTGTGTTTGTAAAAAGTCAGTATTGACATTCATCCTAGAGGTATGCTTTTTCTCTAAAATCCCTTTCCCTTTGTTTGATAATATAGCAATATCTGTACATAGCAATATGTTTAAGTGACTTTTTAACTTGTATATTTACTCCTAATATCAACAGTTCACGCCGCGATATAGCTGAAATATTGTTTAAGTTGGCGTTAAGCAACAATCATTCAATCAATCAATCAATAGCAATATCCTTACCGTAAATTCGGAAATTATTGCTAAGTTTCTATCATTGTGACTGGAATTTCATCATAATTTTGAAAAATAGTATTTCCGCAACAGTCTTCATCACTGAATAATATTCATAATTCATATTCAAGAAAACCTAATCCAAATTTGAATATCACAATGATAAGTACATGCAAAAACTTAAAAAATATGTATGGCATTTCCTTATAATGATGTAATCTGTCAAACGGATGCGTAGTATCGTTGTGGATTATAGATAAGAATAGTAAGACTATTTTCCCATTGTTTAACTTCATTATGCTTCGTTTCCTGACAATCGGCCTGATGAGTAAGTAGTCGACTAATCTTAATTATTATTACTGTACAAAGTTGAGCATATAAATGGCTTGAACAAAGAAGGGAAATATGAAAACACGTCAGGCCAGAGGGGTCGTGAGGTCATATCATTTTCGAACTTAAGGTAGTAGACCTAGGTTAAGGGAGATAACTCTTTAAATCAGTAAGACGTTTGAAACAGGTACTTTTATTGATGCTTTGTAAGCATTTATATGAAAAAGAATTAACATCGTCTATGTCACTTAGAAGCTTAGAATATATTTAAAAAAAAATGGTTAAAACAAACGTTAAAGTGATTTTTAAGAGTTATGTCCCTTAACCTTTTTCCTTAAAGGACAATAAAAGGGTTTTAGACATCTTTGGTGCGAACTATTGCAGTTCAAGCCATCGAAGTTCAACTGTAGCAAACGTAAAACTGTTGTTAGAACGCTTAGAGTACAGGTGGTTCACTGGGGTAGGTGGCATGCATTAAAAATTCATCATGTTTTGCGCACATATATATTACCTTTTATTATTGTCCCATAAACACTAACACCATTTTGTTGCTAGTATATGTTTCATTTATAAAAATATAGGTTGTGCAATGGCCACAAATTAATATAAATAAACAAAGTAAAAATGGTAAGGTAGGCCAAAATTAAAAAGTAAAATTAAACAAAATATACAAACTAAAAAACAGCTAAAATATCCCAAATGGGTTGAAGAAAAAGTGTGCCCAACGTTTCGGCCAGTACGGCCTTCTTCTAGGAACAACCGGGACGGAAAAAAGGAAAAACTTGTAGAGGATACAAGAGAAAACTACTAACGTGTAACGAAAAACACCTGTAAAAATTATGGATATGTTTCATGTACATTTACCCCACATCATAATACTAACATAAATGCCTATACATGTTCTCCTCTACAAAATCCGTTTCTGTCATTCCAACATATTTTATAATAATAAAAAAGAAATAAGTTATTTGTTTCATAATTATTGCACTTTATATTATAACATAATAATAAAAATAATCGAGATCATTGTATCTACTTAACCGTAGTAATATCAATAAGTTAATGAAGAACAAAGCTTCGAATATATTTACAAGTTGTTCCAAACATTACTGCAAATTTAGAACTGGACAATATTTCAAAAATACAAGGCTTTAGGTAGAAACACTGTAAATCATGCATTTACATGTATGTGTTTTTTGTTCAGTTCGGCTAAAATCATTTAAAAAAAAAATTTATCAACAATCACATACTGATATAAATTAAAAAAATTGTTTTATAGAAATGTAAATTTACTTAAAATATGCATCAACTATTAAAATTATGCATAACTTATCCATGTTTGTTTAGTAAACATTTTTTTCCCTCTAAAACACAAATGCTACTTGAAATTTGCAGAAGAAGAAAAATGTACTTTTATGTTCATAAGTGAAATTAATTTTTCCAAAGCACATCAAATGATAAAATGCACAGTTCACAGTAATTGAATAATTAAATACCGAAGTTACAGTGAATTTAAGTTCTGCATATGCGCATTTCGACAACTTATGTCTCTTCAGTGCAGATAAAATCTAAACGTTTAGAAAACCAAAAACTCAAAATGTTTAAAACTGATAGAGAACAATAACCAAAATGATCTAAATGTAAAGCCAAAATCGGCTAAGGACAGAGCTTTGCATGAGGGAGATACTCCTTAGTTTTCAACAAAATTTACAAAAATTTAGATATTGTAAGGTTCCAAATACAATCGGCTTTCGGGTCAGCACCGAAGTACTGACTACTGGGCTGGTGAATACCCTCGGGGACTAACAGTCCACCAGCAGTGGCATCGACCCAGTGGTAACAAATAATTAAATACCGAAGTTACTGAGAATTTAGGTTCTGAAATGACCTTTACATACATGTTCAAATGGAACAACAATAAAAGCGTTGTTCCATTGCTTAATTTTACCATGTATTTGTAGAGACTTTGTCTCATTTGCATATCCCTTCATTGTTAATTCAAATTATACATTTTTCATCAAGATAGATCCTGGATTGTATTTATCAGTCTCTGTCTATTTTGTCTTCTTGTTTTTTTTTACTCTACAAACTCGATAACATATTTTGCAATTCTGCATGTTATACTGCCTGGATCGACTTGTTTACAATTGTCATTAGAATTATTAGAAATAACCATTTTTTGTGAAATGTTTGCCGTTTTTCACACCTAGATACCATACAACGGTAGTAGAATACCGAAGGAACAAAGAACAAGATTACATAAATCAAAGTCCGGAGACAAGGCAAAAGTAAGAACACCAGATTATGGAAGACCAAAGACGCTACAAAACCACAAAACGCAAACACTACAAATGCAACGATAAAAACTAAAGCACTAACAGTGTGAACTCTCAAAAATGAGTGATACAGGTGCTCCGGAAGGTTAAAATATCTTTTTCCCACCAATTTGATACATTTTTTTTTATTATAAAACCTGTTTGAACGTTCTATTAGGCCATTTTTGGAGAAAGAAAACAATTAAAAAGAAAAAGGCTCCTCTTCTACTTGTTTTGAATGAGGGAAGTGTGGATATGCAAGTGTGATACTTGTGCCCAGAATAGACTTCTTAACCGAAAGCCAAAAGCCCCATTAAGAACCTGAGTTGTAGGCGCTCCAATGGGTTGCCTAGCTATTGATATTGTAGACCCTTTTCCAAGAACTCCCAGAGGAAACAAATACATATTGACTGTTATCGACCTGTTTACTAAATGGCTGGAAGTTCATCCGATACCAGACCAAACAACAGAAACTTGTGCTGCAGTGCTTTTAAATGAATACATCAGTCGTTTCGACTGTCCCTTAACCTTGCATTAAGATCAGGGAAGTAGTTGCTGAAGCGACGTTTTCCTTCAATTTTGCCAAATGTTAGATATAACAAAAACTAGGACAAGTGTTCGGAATCCAAAAGGAAATCGGGGTGTAGAAAGAAGTCACAGAACGTTACTACAATTGCTGCGAACCTACTTGAAGGGTAAACAAACGGACTGGAACTTACATCTGGGTTGTCTGACATAAGCGTATCGGTGCAGTGGAAATTGGTCATTCGGCTAAACATCAAACATGATGATGCTTGAAAGAGGTCCGAACCCCACTTGAGCTGGTTTTTTGGTGTCAACAAAATGGAATTATTTGCTATGGAGAGTATGAGGATACACTGAGGACACAATTGCAGACTGTACATGAAGTTTGCTGCGAACATTTGTCCGTTTCTGCTAAAAGACAAAAATATATCTATAATACCAAAATTTCTTTCAAAAGGTACAGTTCTTGGAATGCAGTATGGTATCTTCATGAACAGAGAAAAAAGGAATTTGTACCAAGTTACAGCCTCTTTACATTGGTCCATGTATAATTCTGCAGAAGTGTAATGATCTTACATACAGAGCACAGATAGATAATGACGGTTCAGTAAAGACTCTGAATCATGAAAAACTGAAGCCATACCTGGGACCAACTTATTCAAGATGGGCGAAGCCAGCTAAAAATATTTACAATAAGCAAAAAAGGATGATTAAATTTACATTGTATTTCTAAGATTTGATGTTGTACAACCAGTTCAGCCATTCAAGTCCATAATCACAAATAAGATTTGATCTACGCAGTTGTCCTTCGCCTACACCATTTCTAAACACCACCTTTCTCTCTGGAAAGGCACAAAGCACAATAATCCTGTGTGGTAATCATCCTTTCATTGATATTCACAGTTCTCTCAATTTCATATTTTTCAGGAAGGAGACCATCAATCGTGGTGGGGACTACATATGCAAGCATTGCTTCTTTTCTGGAGAATTGAGAAAAGTTAGGGAACACTTTGGAATGGCTCATGTGAAGATTACAAAACACAAGTATCACTGCACGTTATGTAGTTTCGAAAACCCAAAAAGATATCATAAAACATTTCTACAAAACACCAGGAGGAGAAAGATCAGTTAGTGAAAGCCGGAAAGTTTGAAACTGATGATGGCTATCTAGTCATCCTGCAGGAAAGGTTTTCAGGCTTCCATAAAGACAGGGACACAGATATGATGACATATGAAGAGTCACAATTGCATTGGGCGTCTCGTCAAAGATCTGCATCTTCTCTTGGCTTGCCTATACCAGTTACTCCTCTACAGTTAGCTTGTCTTCATCAGAGCCGGTTGTCATACTCAGTTAGATTAATATGAATACTGATATATATGTCTTAAATTAACATTCTCTATTATTATTGTAACTGTATTGTATTTGGGAGAAGACTTTTATAAGTTGGAATAACTTGTGTCTGATCCCCTTTGTATTTTGTGAGCAAAATAAATATGTTTAAATCAAATCAAGCCGGTTGTCTGCACACCTGATAGTTCTTTGTCTTCAGCCTCTACAAATCCGTCTGCTCCATCATGTCTTCATCTGTCACATCTACAACTGTCTGTACCACCAGTAACCCTGCTACCAACCAGGATGTTTTGAAGGAGATTATTTCAGTGACTCTGTCGCCATCTGACTTGCGCTACACATTAACCCCTTCTGACCCGCTGTTGGAGCGCCCTGCTTCATTGCAGTCACCTCCATATATTCTACCTCGACCAGAGTTGCATGTGTTGGCTCTTCTACCGCAAGAGTCCAGAGAGGAGGCGGAGGATATCATGAAGCAGCTGTTGCCAGGATAGCCAGACCCTTTCTTTTGCTCTGACTGCCTGATAGCAGCCTTGTTGGAGTTAACACAGGCCACAAGGACCCAGAAAACGCTGCTCGAGGAGTCGTTACAGTTACAGAAAGAAATGCTCACACTGATGAAGCAGACCAAGGATCAGGTGGAATTGGTGGAGGAAGCCGTTCGACGGAGGGATGACCGCCCGCAACACCTGCTCTACCCAGAAACCGTCCCACAAGTTATTCGTCTTTTACATTCGTCCCCGAGGGTATTCACCAGCCCAGTAGTCAGTACTTCGGTGCTGACCCGAAAAGCCGATTCTATTTGGAACCTTACAATATCTAAATTTTACGTAAATTTTGTTGTAAACTAAGGAGTATCTCCCTCGTGCATAGCTCTGTCCTTAGCTGATTTTGGCTTTACATTTATATCATATTGGTTAATTTTTAAACATCTTTGAATTTATGGATTTCCAAACGTTTAGATTTTATCTGCACTGAAGAGACATTAGTTGTCGAAATGCGCATATGCAGAATTTAAATTCACAGTAACTTCGGTATTTAGTTATTATTTACACTCTTCAGAAGAAACAGGCAATTCGTACGTTCACGAACTTGAAAACAATAATTTCTTCACTTGATAAAATAGGAACCATTCAGCTCTTGATTTACTCTTGTAAAAGTATAATCTGACTGGTTGAATTTTAAAACAGCAGTTACCGAAGTTTCTGTGAATTTAGTTTCTGTATATGGTCATTCTCGACCACTTCAACTGGCCAAGCATTCCTTTACCAAACCGAAGTTATGTGAAAGTACAATCTGGCCATCGGATTTTTAAAATCACAAGATACTGATATTGTAGTTAATTTGAGTTCTGCTGATGGACACTTCAACAACATAATTGATTCCGTCGTTCGAAGTTTTGACCGTATGTGAAAGTAAACGATAAGTATTGCTTAATTGGAACATCGGATATACCTTCCGTGTCGTGGTAGATATACCCGTGCGAAATTATGGAACTCCGACATTTGAGTGGATTTGGACATTCCTTGTTTATATGAACATTCCTAAAAATTGACATTTAGTGTATGAACATTATAATATGGACTTTATTATTTAATGGAATCTTTTTTGCATCCTTGGCTTTACTTCCGATTCCAATTTTAGGGTATTATAGTCTAGTATTATAGATAATGTATTTCATTATTGTGCACTTATTGTAGGTATAATCTAAGTATTAATATGTATTTTCTATGGACGTTAAATTACGTACATAGTTTTGTCCCAGTACAAGGCGTTATGATAACGCAAATTACTAGGTTGGGTGGATTTTAAAAAAAATGTATGTTATTTTTTCTATAACCTACATTTATGCAAACTGCAAGGTTGAGGTGTCTAGCTCACATTTTTATCTAGGCAAATATTTCATTAATGATTTTTTTTTTAGTTTTCGTTGAACACTCAAAACTTAAGAAGGGGGCAATGTAACGAAATGATTTTCATTTTAGCAATACATTTCTGTTTATTTAATTATTTTATGAACAAGTCGGTAAACAATATTTAGGAAACTTTGGTCTTAACATGTTTATTTTTACTTAAATTAAAGAATCATTCATTTTTCCAACCAGTGTTCAACCAGAATTTAATATGTGTATCAAGGTTTTAATAGTAGTACACCTGTACGATGACATTTTTGGAACGTAAATATTCCCATGATGCATTCCGTAGCTAAGTTTAGTAGCGGCTTTATTTAAAACCTGTAAATGAATGAAAATGAATTTTTATGATTGAATATTGTTATACATCATTCATTAGTTTTCAAACAAGAGTTTTAATTGTAACATTTAGTATGTAACATTTATTTTTGACTTGTTGCCGGGAATTATTTTCTTGGTGAATGAACAGTTACCGGATTCTGGCCGATAGTAAAATGTCATCGTCCCGGCAGTTGTCCCTGTCGATTTTTAGGGTATAAAAATGAGCGGCGCACTATTTAACATGTTTTTATTGGGTCAGTGTTGTTCATTTTTGCATATGTGTGGGTCTTCATTTTCTTTTCTGTGCCGTGCTCATGTTATGTCTTTGGTTCTTTGTTTATCCGACGTTGCCATTGACCTTGGATTGTTCGTTTCAGACTGACAGTTCGGTTTTCACTTACTTTACACTTCTTTTCTCGTATGTTCAGTCTTTATGTACGCTGTTGACAGTATCACAGTTATAGACAATTCTGTTTTTGTTAGGTCAGTTTGCAACATTTTACTTATGTAAGGATTAATCTTAAAGCATTTCTTTATTCAATTCTTTAATTAATCAAGTAATTTTTTTCTGCATTTTGGAGTATTTTCCTCATTGACATTCTACAAGGTTATTGTGAGTGTCAAAGTCTAAATTTATTCAAATCTTACATTTTCATAAAGTGATTTATCGTGAATCTAAAGTCATTTTTTACTGATAAGTTAGGCATATTTTTAGACTTTATTCACGGGAGTTTTACACGAGAGTTCTTGTGTATCCTGTGCTAAATTCGTTAATGGCCGACATCTCTGACGAGTCTATTACTTATCAGGTTGGTCCAGTTCACTGATATTATTCATCGTTAGGGACAGTTTATTTATCTTAATTTACTAACAATAAACTATTTATTCTAGTTTCGTTAGTTCTGAAATTATTTCTCAATTTTTATTGTTTTTCTAGAATATGTTGCATTATCTATGAATAGATAATGTTTGCTTTTGCCTTACCTCCCCTCCTCCTTCGTTCTGTTAGGCAATTTCGGATTTATACGTGTTAGGATTTTTGATATGTTGGACATAGGGACCTCTTGACACTGAAATTCGGCTTGAAGTTCGTCAGAGAAAATAACTTTTCACTTTCTTCTTTTCTTGTTAAGAAATCACTGACATTTCTTGCTTCGGTATTCGTTTGCCGCTGTATTCAGTTTATGTGATTCATAAGCTGGTCGGTGTAAAATCACATTAAAACGGCGATTTAATAAGTTACAAAATAAATAAATAAATAAAATTAATTAATAAAACATGTAGATAACTAAATCAATTCACAAATAAGTAAATAAATAGATAAATGCAATCATAAAAAAATATTCAATATTTACTCGAATGTCCGCTTTGTAATTCATAGTCGGTTCAAGGAACTTAGTATTTAAACAAATTAACATTTACTCGAAAGTCCGCTATGTAATTCATAGTCGGTTCGAGGAAGCAAATTAAATAATAAAATCAGTAATTCAACATATTAATTTGTAATAGGCAATTCTACTTTATTTCCTACATACTGTGAACATTTACTGCAATAACAAGCATTTGAATAATAGACCCTTGGTTATTATGTAAATGGTTGAACACTGGTTGTCATTACAATATTGTTTTTGCATTAAATTGTTAATTTAACTAATTGTAATTCAACATTTAAACTTATTTCTTTCTTGTAACGAATTAGAACTATTTGTGAGATAAAATTGTACAATCAATTAAAATGTTGAATTAAATGAATTGAACTTATTCGACTGAATTAGATTTAAATTGAATGCTGGAAATATCTGCTTTCCCCGTTGGCTACTGTCTTATTCCCGTTGTATATTTCATTATCCTTCGGTTGTATCTGCACTGAAGAACCATAATTTGTCGAAATGCGCATATGCAGAAAATAAATTCTCAGAAACTTCGGTATTTTGTTATTTTCGAATGCCCGATGGCTATTGTCTTCTCCCTGTTGGTAATTTTCTCTCCACATTTGCTATTGTCTCATTCCTGTTGCAAAATATTGTCAGGATTCTAATTCCTGAAGAACAGCTCACTGTTGACTATCTCGTGATACAATTGTGACTTCTGTTTTGTCCACACAGAAGCCTACTAATTTGCCGGATTTGTCCGATAAACCATTAAAGGTACATCGTGGGGTTTCTACCTTTACTTGATGGACTGACAATAACACTGGGAAATAATAATACTTTTTCTGTGGTAAAACGTTGGTTTAATCGACCCTATCCAAATTTGTGTTCTGCTTTGTTTTGTTGGTCTTTTATTATTTTGGTATTTGTGTTTTGTGGGAAAAGCAGTCTTCAGAAACACTTCAAACCCTTAGACACTACATGAAATAATGCAATTATCTCAACATTGAGCAACTAACTGAGTAAAACATAAACAATTTAGTGTAGGTGTTTTCTGCGATCACAGAAATTTTCTGTAATCGGGTTTCGATTCTAGGACTCTTTCTCCGGTGAATATTAATCATCGGTGGTGGCAGCCATAAACCATAACTAGAAATTTGGGATATGTAGTACCGTCTGGCCCTTAACAATATCTCCGTTCACCGTTCTTTCGGGTAAAACATCTATGAATTAAAGCTTTCAGCCGATATTTCAGTTGTTCGTTAGAAATTGTTGTATAAATTACGGACAAGAAAAAGTTTAAATGCTGTTACAGTGTAATATTGATTGAGGATTTAAAATGTCAAGTAGATCTCAAGAATTTTTCAATATCCACTTTTCATTTATACCACTTCGTAAAAAGTAAGTATCACAATTTTTTTGAAACCCTCCTTAGATCTGTTAAAATGATGTTGAGCAGCTTAGAAACAACGGCAGTAAAATACCGAAGGAAAAAAGGAGTGGAATTTACAAAAATCGAAGTCCACAGACATGGCCAAAACAGAAACACAGAAAACAATGACGTTAGACACAGAAAACAATGACGTCAGACAGACACAATGCACAGAAATAGAAATGATAACATTCAAAACAAAGGCACTTTGCCAATAGGGTATGCAAATTGGTTTTGTATACCCTATTGGCAGATCCCATGTAATACTGTTGTTTAAAATGTGTAGGGACATTTATGTTATTTTGGTGCCCTGTTCTAAGAGGAGAGATCCATGTATTCATCCTTGGTTGAAAAAGAGGTAAAATTAATTCAAATTAAGTTATCTCAGTAAGTGATTTCCCTCCTTATCTGAATACAACTTTGCCCATTTTCAATACTTATTTCCTGATGGATCTCGGTTGCTCCCAAATAGGGTTCTTGAAAGGGTTATGTATAATGTCAAATTTTAACATTTACTATGATTGTTCTTTGCAAACTTTATTCTGGCCATCTGTTTATAGGTTTCCACATCTCACTATTTTATAATACTAAGTTTTCTTATGGTAGACTTGATGAGTACCATGTGTTTGTCTAATCGTTCACTAGCTTGAGACACAAGTGCTTTTGTCGGACAACGGATGACAATCATTTAAAGGTACCGCATCCATGAACAGAACAGATATATGAATGTACCGTTGTTCGGCTAGGGTCGTCTTGAACTTATTATGAGGTATGAGCAAAGCTCATTGTTGAAGGCATCGTGGTGACTTCAAGATGAAGAAGAACAATAAAAGCAGGATATGCCATGTATTGGTAGAGGCTTTATCTCATGTGCATTTACTCCATATCCATTCATTGTTTATGGTAGCCATAACTTGAAGTCATCACTATCGAAGTTTTAAGGTTGACATCACTATCTTGAGGACCTGTATGAAATGTCTGTTTCCCAGATGACAACAGATATTTTCCCTATAGCAGCTTGAAATTGTTGTTTCCTTTACTGATTTATATTTACTGCAAGATTTGACATGTTAAACACGGCGGGTGCCTTATAAGGAGCAGACGGTGATTACTACTAGCATACCGGTACACCAAATCTCACCAATGTTGTTCATCTGTTTGTATCTCTTTTTTGATATGCCGTTCTCAAGTGATGATTTTGTATTCTATATGTTTCCGATGTTGCCATACTGCTGTATTATTCTTTTTTTTGACTGATTGTTCGGTTCTCACTAACTTCAACTTTGATTTCCGACACCACAATGTTCTATATCGAAAATACAGGAGATCATTTTTCGACAAGTTACAATTCCTACTAAATGGTTTAAATTTTTTTCATTGTGGTGTTGAAATGTGTATATGTGCTTCTAACCGGAATAAACATTTTTCAAACAGAAAGCCTGAATTGCAGCTGTGTGTAATTATAACAACACGTCTCTGAAGACCTTGTCCACGGATTTCTTTCTGTAGATCGTTCGTGATATTCCAATACTTCGGTCGTAATTTATTACCCAAATATCATTAAATAAATGAAAATCCCATTTTCATTGAACTTTTAAACGTAATTTTATACCTTTTCATGCTTCTTTGGTCACGCACTTCTTCAATTATTTTTTTCTGTTTTCGTCTTATCGTATGCAACTGAAATTTAAAACTCAATATGCAGATTACAAAGAATCTTTTGCTTTATTTTCCTTTACCATCAATTAGCCAATCAACCTTCAAAAGCATATTTTTCCATTTATGCTACTGATTAAATGTCAAATTGGTACGGTAATCATACAAATAAATATGTTATAATGTCTAAATTTACCGAATCACGTAAACATCACAAAATTTGCAACTCTTCAATTCATGGGCAAAGTAAGAACAACGATAAATACACAAGAGCTTTAGGAAACATTGACCATGTCCCGTTGGAAATTTAACAAAATATTTACGGTCGACACCACGATCTTGTAGACCGCTATGGGATATCTATTACCAAGATGACAACATATTTTTCTCTTTAAAAGCTTAAGATCTTCGTTTTCTCTACCGGATTTTACTTTTCCATCAGCTTCTACATGTTCAACATGGCATATGTCTTATAAGAAGCAGGAGGTGCTTACTCAACAACAGCATCTGATCTCATCCATGGTTTTAATTTGGGACCCTGTAGTTCATCTGTATGTGATTCATTTTTTTTCTTTTCAGTGCCGTTAATTAATGTGATGTCTTTGTATCATTGCGTTCCGATGTTGTAATTGTCTTCGGATTCTTTGTTAGACTGACGACTCTGTTCTGACTTATTTTACGTTTGACTAGTATGTTGATGTTTATGTGCTTGGATACAGTTTGGTTATTTTTTTATTGCATTTTGAGATGGAACTTTGGTTATTTTACCAATACATACATCGACGGTTTTGAGGTTGACCTTTTACGAGAAATTGTTATTTCATTCTCAGGTTAAGATGCAGTTTTTTTTCTCTAGGTTTCTTACAACATGCTTTAACAGATGAACTGATTTCTTCGAATCTGATTTTCCGCTGTTTCTTTTTTCCTTTATACAGTCTATGGAAATTTTAATCGCCCATATATCCACCTCGAACATAAACAAATCAGCCACTGATTGGGTAGATGAGAGGTGAAACTTGTCTAGGAGAACTTTAAGATAACAACCATTCATCAGACAAGGACATTTAAATGAATTTTATATTGATAACACTTTTATCCTGAGGTATTTTATCTTCAAAAATAAACTAATCAGAAGAACAGTCTTCGGTCAACAGCAATCCTTCATGAGCGGTATGCAGAAAACTAGGTTAATCAGACTTGGTAAGATCAAAAACTAAAACATCTTGGTTAAAAAAGGTATATAGAAAGTGAATATAACATTTTTTGATGTGAATGTTGACAGCAACCATTGGATCATTTTAGTAGTATTTAAGCAAAAGAGAAAACTACTTTTTAGACCCTTAGTGTAATACACTGAACAACATTTTCCTCTGCAAAGTCTACAAACACGTGCTATCTACAACACAAATATAGCCGAGAATGGACGTTCAACATGTTAATTGCCAAAGATATCTTTGTCTACAGATTCTTACTGATAAGATAGTGTAACTATGCAGAGACGTTGGCCTGTATTTATCTCTAAAAGTCGTGCAGCAACTATCCCTGTACCGTCCCCTTTTTCTATATTCACTGTTAGAACAAATTTCAGTAAATGTGTCTTTCCGTTTGAAAAACATGTTCATGATTTTTTCATTGGTCATATTTAGAAATCCCTCTTGGCCAGATGAAAATACGACATTTATGCTTGAATACTTTGTAATGCAGGGATCTATGGAAATTAGTTTCGAGATCAACATTCTTTGGGATGCAAAAGTTTTACAAAGTTACAGGTTATAATGAAAATCGACTATTTTGAGGTCATCAATGGAAAATACTTTCATTGATATTTTCTCCTTCGAAAAATTTCAGGACTATTTCATAGATTAAATAAACGACATCATTCATCACAGTGTTGGCCACCCTTAATTAAAATATATAGTGTTAAGTATGCTAATTCCTGTGACGGCTTTACAGTTATATAAAGATTGAAAATGGTAACACGCACTACAATAAAGAGGAAAAATTTAAATAGCGAAAGAGTATTTGCTTGCTGGCTTTTACTTTTAAGCACTTTAGATTGTTTGTTCCCTGTCAGTCCTTATATGTTTTGCTGCTTGGTCTTTCAAATATTCGAGTTTTAACTGCAGTGAAATGGCCTTATGCAAAACTAAAATTTACTGTTATTACGAATATACAATACCAATGTCATAATCAAATAATTCATTTTGATAAATATACATGTAGTACTTACAAGATCTATATCTTCTGTTTCCTTTACTCAACGACAGCACATTCTTCTTTTTTTCTCTTATTGGAAGTGATCATCTTCAATACTTGTATCGGTAACCAAAAACCATGTTTTTATCAACTTTCATGGACAGAAATATTTTATAAACAGTGTTAACAGGCTATTTTATTTACCTGTTAATGTTCAAAAGTTTTTGGGGATTGCCCTCTCCCGTCATGCCAGACATCCTTTCGTGTTTTGTGTGCCCATTGAGCATCAAGTTTACTTGAAAGGCCAATCCAGCTTTCTGCCAACACCCCCATTGAGATCAAACTGTTCACTCTTGTACGAGGGGGTTATTGTTCACGGTGCTTTAAACTTCTTATTCATTCCATGTGTTTAACGAGCTTATTTTTCGTGCATAATTTTAAACGATCAATACGGATCCAGTGCCCTTTCAGAAGTTGATTTGCGTATAGGATATAATATCTTTCGTTTTTAGCACACTGACTTATTGTTACAACCAGAAGAAAAGATGATATGGCGGAAATATACGCATGAGTCATATCTTTCCGCGGAACTGAAGAAAGAATCATAAGGGTTATGTAAAGAAAGGAAACGTGACTCGATTGATACAAAATGAACACTCCATAAATGCATAAAATCAGTCACCAACGACGGATATCTTGTCGGAGGCCAAAAAGTTGGATCTGGATCAGACCATTGATGTCAAAATAAAGCGGTTAGACAAGTCTAACGGGGAATCAACGTATACTCGATCGATACTGACGCAATACTGAAATTAGAAGTTAGAACAAGAACTCCTTAAAAACCGAATATTACATGGGTTATGTATATCCTTACATTGACAATATGGAAATTCGGAAGGACAGGTTCAACAATCTATTTCTGTTGATCTCGATGGGCCATGAACCAGTTGGGAACGCCACGATGACAGAAGAATGTCACGAATGTAAGGGGAGACAATAATAAGGTTGCAAAGTCGAGACACAATTGTTGACAAAATACAGCGGGAAATTCAAGTGTCTTAAGAGAGTAGACCTGGGGTGGGAGGAGATAACTCTGTTTTTCACTTTTCTTATATTTACTTAGTATACATAAAAAGAATCATTCCGATAGGTATGGCCAAAATTTTTAAATTGTAAATATTTTTTCAAAAAGCAAATAAATATTTATTTTGTCATAAAAACAGCAATCCAACATCCAGTTATATATAACAAGTAAGTGCATTAACTCTACATTTTTTTTCAGTGACATCTAAAAATAAGGAAATTTTGCAAAGGTCAGATTTCTTGCAAGGGATGTATTTGAAATCATAGATTCTGCAATGTTATTGATTTTTATTCTTGTTTTAGAAAAATGGAATGGTAGAATTTTCGAAAATTTTAATATATCTTGCAAAAACTAGTTTTCTTTCTTTTCTCAGTTTTCGGTGAAAATTAAACGAATGAATTTTTTACAAGAAGTATTTAACACTGATCAAAATAGAGTAGACTTATTATAGAGTAAACTTATAATCTGTACACATTACTATTTTTGCCCTTTCAACCTAAGTTACACTGCAAGGTTTGCCTACATCTATTTCCATGTGCCCCGTGTTGTCTATGGATGTTGTTTTTGTCCTTTACTTTGTCTTTCGTCGGGCTACTTAATGACAAATATTTGTAGGCAGTCATTGCCCGGTTTTACTTCTTACCTTATATACTGCTTCCGACATGTGTTGCTTCAATGACATATGTTAGTTGCGATCGATGTTGCTCAACATATTTATTCTCTTCTTGTAATCCTGGTGCTTTCAGCTGGATAACCCTGAGCATCGCTCAAGTTGGCACTCCATGGCGGGTGGGTAGCAAGGGAGTAACCTTGATATAATTTTTGTCAAGAATACCGCTGAAGTGCACGCTAGGGGCCTTCTTGATCTCGCTTGAGGGGGAGAATATTGTTCACCTCTGGTTGTAGACTCTGAGGCGACATCAAGATCTAGAGAGGAATAAAAGCCCTGTCCTTGATACACTGGTGTTTTCTATTTATCGTGTGCGTTTTTGTCACGTGTACATTCACTCCATTTCCTTTCATTTTTCCTATTTTCCGCCTATACTGTTCAGAACACATATGTATTTCAGAACAAACGATAAAAATTTACTATCATTATTCATGCTTACTTTTCAAATTTGTTTATACTACAGAATTTTGCAGTTGAAATAATTTTGTATCCAATAAAAAATAAATTACAGCAATTTTTATACACCAAAATCAAGTCCTGAACGGACCAAATAATATGAGGAAACATGTTACATCTTTGATGACCACAAGACAGAAAACGGGACGGTAGAAATTGTTGAAAATTGCTTTAAGTCAACATGAAGATTGTTTTGTCAATACTGAAAATATTAAAACATAAAAAGAATGAATGGGATTCATATACTTCCTACAAAAATTTTAATTTTAATGGGTATCAGTTTAGATTGATTGATTGATTGAATATTGTTTAACGTCTACTCAGCAATATTTCAGCTATATCAAGACGAGAACAAGTTTGTTAATAAATAATCACTTTGGGGTATGGAAAGGGCTTAGATATCTTTAATTTGCATCACTGGATGCATATACACTTTCAGAAATTTTTGCACACTCTTAATTCTGCTCTACTTCAGCAACAAAACATAAAGAGTTCAAATGCAGCTACATTGTTACACGTGTATAGCTTAAATAAAAGTTAACTTTTTTTAATATATACAGAATTTGGTTGGCCAACTTATTGTACTGATCATTTGATTGATTAGACTTTAATGACCAGTGTAAAATATATCAGCTATATCAGGACGATAACAAGTTAATCAATTCACAGACATTAAAGAAGAAAAAGAGGAAAAAAATAAAATTGAAATGGACAACCTGGGCAACGAGTTTAGATTGCCACTGGAAACGGGATGAAATGGGTAGGGGCGGGAAATTTAGCCTTCTATAAGAGACCCAGCGACTCTGCTCTCCTTAGCAAAATACAGAAGGGGTCTTAAACCTGCATGGAGTGTGGCGTTTCTCAACACAGTTTGCCTACAATGGTTGGCAGTCAGGACCGCTATGGGATATCTTTTTTCCAGATGACAACAGAATTTCCCTGCAAGTGTAATAAGAAGCAGGAGGTGCTTACTCCACTGGTGCATCTGATCTAATCTATGGTTTTAATTTGGGACCATGTAGTTCATCTGTACGTGCGATTCTATTTTTCTTCTTTGTGCCGTATACTTAAATGATAAAATACCGAAGTTACTGTTAATTTATTTTCTGCATATGCGCATTTCGACAACTTAAGTCTCATCAGTGCAGATCAAACCAAACCATTTGGAAGTCCATTAACCGAAAAACGTGTGAAACCTGATTGGGAACAAATAACCAAAATTCAGCTAAGGACAGAGCTATGCATAAGGGAGATACTCCTTGGTTTTAGTCACAATTTTGTAAAATTTAGATATTGCAAGTTTAAATAAAATAGGTTTTCGGGTCAGCACCGAAGTACTGACTACTGGGTTGGTGAAAACCTCGGGGACTAACAGTCCACCAGCAGAGGCATCGGTCCAGTCTTTGTATCTTTGTGTCCCGATGTTGTAATTGTCTTCGGATTCTTTGTTAGACTGGCGGTTCAATTCTCACTTATTTCACATTACATTGTGACCAGTATGTTGATTTGTTATGTACTTGGAAAGATACAGTTTGGTTATTTTTTTTTAATTTCTTTTGAAATGGGGTTTGGTTATTTTATTGCTGGACTATGTCGACAGATTTTGAAGTTTACCTCGAACAAAAACAAATCGGCCACTGATTGCGTAGGTAATCTTGTCTTGAAGAACTTTAAGATAACAACCATTCATCGGGTAAGGACATAAAAATGAATTTTATATTGATTAGACTATATCCTAAAGAAACACATCAGACCAGTGTTCGGTCAACAACAATCCATCATGAGTGGTATGCAGAAAACTGGGTCAATCAGACTTGGTAAGACTAGAAACTAAAACATCTTGGTTACATAAGGAAAGTATAGTAATTCCCGCAAATGTTGACAGCAACCATTGGATAATTTTAATAGTACTTAGACAATTAGAGAAAACTCTACTATCTAGACCCTTAATGTAATACAATGAACAACATTTTCAACTACAGAGCCTACAAATGCCTAACTATAAAGACGTGATATCTACAACACAAATATAGCTAAGAATGGACGTTCTGTTAATGGCCCCCAAGATCTCTTTGTCTACTGATTCTTACTGATAAGATAGTGTAACTATGCAGAGACGTTGGCCACTATTGCTATCTCTAAAGTCGTGCAGCAACTATCCCAGTACCGTTCCCCATTTACATAATCACTACTAGAGCAAATTTCAGTAAATGTGTCTTTTTGTTTGAAAAAGATGTTCATGATTTTTAATTGGTCATATTTAGAAATCCCTCTTGGCCTAATGTAAATACGACATTTATGCTTGCATACGTCGTAATGCAGGGATCTATGGAAATTAGTTTCGAGGTAACCATTCTTGGAGATGTAAATGCTTTAAATAGTGACAGATTATTGTGAAATTTGACGATGTTGAGGTCATCAATGGAAAAAGCTATCATGGATAATTGAAAAATTTTAGAACTATTTTATAGATTACATAAACATCATTGATCGCATTGTTGGTCATCCTTAACTTAAATATCTCTTGAGTGTTAAGTAAACTGATTCCTGTGATGGCTTTCTACAGTTATATAATGATTGAAAATGGAAGCAAATCACCGTGAAAACGTACTACAAATGAAGAGGTAAGTATTTAAAACATGGAAGAGTATAAGCTTGCAGGCTTTTACTTTTAAGCACTTTAGATTGTTTGTTCTCTGTCAGCCATTTTATGTTTTGCTGTTTGGCCGTTCCAATAATCGAATTTTAACTGCAGTGAAATGACTTTTTACAAAACTAAAATTTACTGTTATTACAAATATTCCCATACTAATGTTATAATCAAATAATTCATTTGATTTATATAGTACTTAACAAGATCTATATCTTCTGTTCCCTTTACTCAATGACAGCACATATTTGGAGTGATCCATTTTGAATACTTTTATTGGTTACCAAAAAATTATTTTATTTATCAACTTTCATGGACAGGAATATTTCATATTTCATAAACAGTGTTACTGGGCTGATTGCCCCACGCCTTGCAAAATATTTATTTCGTGTTTTTTTTGCCTATTCATCATCAAGTCCGCCTCACAACTGTTTTGAACAATGGTATATTTCGTGATCAGTAAAGCATAAAGTGATCGCATGGATATATTTTTATCATGATTTTTATTTAATTATGTTATAAAGTTCAATGATAATAGCATACATCCTTCACAGAAAAGAAACTAAACATATGGATAAACCGTCAAACTATCCCCCCTTTTTCCATGACCAGTGAAGCATGTGGTTGATTGTATTGGTAAATATTTTTAATATTTTGTTTACTTATATCCTAATGTATATATGTATAAAGTGTCATGATAAAAGCATACATCCTTCACACACACAAAACAAAAAACTTCAACCTGAGAGTAAACCTCATACTACCCCCCTTTTTCCATGATCATTGAAGCATGAAGTTAGTAGCATGGATAAATTTTTATTATGAATTTTGTTTAAATAGACGCTAATGTGTATTTTTATAAAGTTTAATAATGATAGCATACATCCTTCACAACATGAGGGAAAGCCTCATACTACCACCCCCCCCTTTTTTCCATTATCATTGAAGCATGAAGTTGGTAGAATGGATGAATTTTTATCATGAATTATATTTAATTAGATACTCATGTGTCTTTGTGTAAAGTTTCATGATAATAACATACATCATTCACAGAAAGAAAACTTAAACCTGTGGGTAAACATCATACTATCACCCTTTTTTCCCGTGATCAGTGAAGCAAGAACTTGGTTGCCGGGCCAAAATTTTATTACGACTTTTGTTTAATTAGATGCTAATGTGTATTTATATAAAATTTAATGATAATTGCATACATCCTTCACAGAAAAAAAACTTCAACCTGAAGGTAAACCTCATACTATCACATTTTTATTCCATGATCAGTGAAGCATGAAGTTGGTTGCCAGGGTAAAATTTTATCGTGATTTTTGTTTAATTAGACCCTTCTGTGTATTTATATAAAGTTTAATGATAATAGCATATATCCTTCACAGAAAAAAAAAAAACTTCAACCTGTGGGTAAACCTCATACTATGATCACACTTTTCCCGTGATCAGTGAAGCATGAAGTTGGTTGCGAGGGTAAAATTTTATTATGATTTTTGTTTAATTAGATTCTTATGTGTATTTATATAAAGTTTAATGATAATAGCATACATCCTTCACAGAAAAAAAACTTCAAGCTGTGGATAAACCTGGCTTGGGACGGACGGACAGACAGACCCGAACACTATATGCCCCCCTACTTTCGAAGGTGGGGCATAAAAACGGCGGTAGACAGACTACCGTCCACTCGTTCATGAGGGGGGTATCGTTCATCGTGCTGTTAATGTCTTATTTATTCGTCGTGTTTTTATGATGTGTAGAGCTCATTATTCGTGTATGATTTTTTTTTGTATGTACCATACGCATCCAATACCATCCAGGAATTGATTTGCGTATTAGAATAAGCAAAAACTTGTTTTCCGCACTTTTATTTATTATTATAACCAGAAGAAAAGATGATATGGCGGAAATATCTGCATGCGTCATGTTTTTCCCCGGATGCATAGATACTTCAATAATTTTTTGCGTACTCTTAATCCTGCTTAACTTCACAAAC
>MJUU01067873.1:144428-157353 GCA_002080025.1 Modiolus philippinarum | reverse complement strand
ACTACCGTCCACTCGTTCATGAGGGGGGTATCGTTCATCGTGCTGTTAATGTCTTATTTATTCGTCGTGTTTTTATGATGTGTAGAGCTCATTATTCGTGTATGACTTTTTTGTATTACAAAAACAGGAAAACAGCAAACACCTACAATGGCCAGGAACTACAATCACATGCCACAATTAACAAGCAAACTGCACCAGAAAAACAATAATGAAAACAAGAGACAAACATAAATAACGATAGGAACTCGGGATAGCCGGACTTGGTACCGGCACCAGCAAAAGCCAGTGGTAGGGTTAAACCGGTTTATGGGTACCCAAACCTCCCCTTTCTCTATCCCGTTTCCATACGCATCCAATACCATCCAGGAATTGATTTGCGTATTAGAATAAGCAAAAACTTGTTTTCCGCACTTTTATTTATTATTATAACCAGAAGAAAAGATGATATGGCGGAAATATCTGCATGCGTCATGTTTTTCCCCGGATGCATAGGTACTTCAATAATTTTTTGCGTACTCTTAATCCTGCTTAACTTCACAAACAAGATATATAGAGTTCGAATGAAGCTGCATTATTAGAAATGCGTAGCTTTATATAAAAATATTTTAGTTTTCTAATTATTTGGTAGGTTTTTTTTCAGAAAATGTTTAGCTTGCATAAAATGCAATCAAATCGTTCAAAAGCTGCACAAATAGCTGGAAGTGTGGACAACATATACATATGTACATGTTATTTGTAAATTTCAATTGTAGTAAGGATCGTTCATTTTCATGCACCCCACAAACGCAGGGAGCCAGGGATCCAAATTTCAATAGTAGTAAGGATCGTTCATTTTCATGCACCCCACAAACGCAGGGAGCCAGGGATCCAAAATGGAGACTGGATTATAAGTTGTTATCGGTAAAGATTAAGTTGTCGGATTGATTGATTAGTTAAGAGTTTTACGTTTAGTGAGCTATATTAGCACAAGAACACGTTAATCAATTTAAAAAAAATAGAAGTAAGAGAAAAAGAAACCAAAGGGGAAGGGACAACCAGGACAAAGAGTTCTTATTGCCACTGGAAAAGGGGAGAAATGTGTAGGGGCAGGATATTAAGCCTTCTTTACGAATCCCAGTGACTGTTCTCTTTAGACAATATAGATGGGGTCTTTATACTTCATGGAGCATGACGTTTCTCCGGACAGTTTGGCTACAATGGTGCACGGTCAGGGGCCCCTTATTATGAGCTGACTACCCCGCATAGACAGGGCATTTCCCTATCCACCAACTGGGGTAGCGCCCGTCCCCTCAAAAGCGATGTGTCGGAAAGGATTATAAAAAGTTGTTGAAAAGGATTAAGTTGTCATAAATTTGTACACTGGGGTTGTTATATAGGATTAAATTGTCATTTGGGGATTCAATTCTTATTTTAGAGGAAGAAAACACCGAAATGGGGTAAAGACTGCATTATACCCAAAACAAAACAAAATAACAAAACAAAAAAAAACACTAAAAACCTGTAGCCTATACGTTTCCGGTGGTCTTCCGAAAGAAACAAACCATTATAAGTTAATTAAAAGAGGAAATAAATAAAGGTGGATGAGACAAACGGGGCAACGAGTCTCGATTGCCACTTGAAAAGAGGAGTAATGGGTAGGGGCAGGAAAAAAGCATTCTATACGAGTGACTGTCTTTTAAAATATAGATGGGGTCTTTATACTGGATGAAGCGTGGTGTTTCTCCACGCAGTTTGGTTACAATGGTTCGCGGCTTAGGGACGCACCAGGCATTCTGTAGCCGGAGCTCGTGAAAACCGATTCGGGTGCCGGGACCTTTTACATGAATTATTCCTGTTCCTCAGATGATAAATCATAACCCTTAACACACTTACCTAATTCCACCAACCTTAAAGATGTCAAGACATTTACCTTATTCCATCAATCTTAAAGTATCTAAATTATCCCCTGGAGCTACAAGACTACCCAAGATATTCCGACTGACCAAAGATGGCTGATATACCACATGCACATGTAGTATCTCAAATATTGATTTTAGCGCAAACTATAACCTTAGTCAGTGAAGCATAATAATGCAAAAATTATCACTTCAATTTTCTGTTGTAATACTTTGTTGCCTAAAGGGAGTTCAAGGTCCCAATTCATTTAATTGCAGGCTTATTTATTGCTTTCGCTTGATCGTTTATGCTATGACAGTGCAAGAGGTCTTCTGATGGAACACATGAAGATTCCGTCAGTCATCTTCACAAAATAAAGGGCTACGTAGAGCGCAGCATGATACAACCGCAACATGTCGACCACTGTAATTTGAACAAGCTAATGTGGACACAAAAATAGCTTGACATAGTAATTAGTTGGACACAAAAAAGCTTGATACAGTAATTAGCTGGACACAAAATAGTGAAAATAAAGCTTAGAATGAGAATATTTCAAAGAAAAAATCCCATCAAAATCTGATGAAAAATAAAGATTTCACATATTTCTTATAATTGCAATTTTGGCCCCTTTGATCCCTTATAGCTCTGAAAGGGTTAGCGGAAACGGTAGGAGTTACACCAAATCCCTTGAAAAAAGCTTACAATGAGAGGAATGCAAGGAAAAAAATCCCATCAAAATCTGATGAAAAATAAAGATACACATATTTCTAAAAATTGTAATTCTGGCACCCCTCATAGCTCAAAAAATGAAAGAGCTACACTAAATCTGTCGACCTACTACTGAAAGCCTACGATAAGAGGAATCTTAAAGAAAAAAAAATCCAATTGAAATCAGATGAAAAATAAAAATTCTAGGTAATCCGCATGTTAACACATTTGGTCCCATTGGGCCCCTCATAGCTTGGAAAGGACACAAGTTATCAAAAATCTGGTGGTGCAGTGCTGTGTTAACTTTTCATAAGGAATCCATTGCAAAAATGCATCACAATCGGATTAAAAATAAAAGAAAAAAATTTTGAAATTCGCCCCTTTTTGAGCCCCATTTATCTCGGAAACGGTACATACAGCGTATATCCGTTGGCATACCCCAGATTGGAAATTTTCTAAGGAGTACACTGAAAGAAACCCCATCAAAATCCGATAAATAATAAAGATTCTACTGTCAAATATGTGTAAACACCCAATTTAACCCTTTTTGGCCCCTTTTTCTAAAACGGGCGTAAAGAGGAACTTAAAATTATGACCTGGGCTTAAGCATGTGCCAAGAAACATAATACTAAAATCTGAAAATGATCCGTTCACTGAAACCAAAGATATGCTGTCCAAAGACACGAAAATACCCAATTTTACCCCTTTTGGCCCCTTTTTCTGAAACAGGTGGGGCCACAAACCCGAAATTAAAACAAGGCTTTACCTTATGCCAAGGTACCTCAAACTGCAATTTGAAAGTGATCCGTTCACTAGAAACAAAGTTATGCTAGCCACAGACGCCGACGCCGACGACTGCGCCATACCATAATACGACCGCAAAAATTTTTGCGGTCGTATAAAAACGAAATATGGACATGTGACCTGTTAAAAGAGGGCATTTTAAAATTAAAAAAAAAAACAACATAAAGTTATAATAAACACATAACAAAATTAAAAAGAGCAGAACATAAAGTTATAATAAACACATCACAAAATTAAAAACAGCAGAAATTCTACCCTTTTAACAGCTCAAATGTTCACATATCTCTTTATTTTGTTTTTGACCTTGTGAAAACAACAACAGTAGAATCACGGAAGAACAAAAGAGTGGTGTTTGCAAAACTCGAATCTAAAGACATGAGTTTCGCAACAAATTAAAATCTTCACAAAAGAATGTGCCACAAATTTTTGTAATAGTTCCTTCTTTGTGAGGTCACCCACAGACAGGACTATTTTTTTTTTATATCTGTAAACATGACAATTATTCCTTAATTTTCTTATTAAGACTAATGTATCAATTGATAAACTAGAAGTAAGTGTTTGCCATAAATATTTCCAATAGAGTCAATCAATGAAAGCATCTCACTGACCAGAGTCCTTGTTTTCCTCCAACTTGCCTATTATAGGGCTTGAGTTTTTAAATTTAATGGAATCAGACGAAAAGAAGATAGCAAGCAATGTGCAAGAAGCTTTCTCCTTAATTAAAATTTTAACTTTTTGCAATGTTTATAGTACATGTGTTCTTGTGGATTGAGAAAATGTGAAGAAACGGGAAGTTGTTGATGCAAAAAATGCCCCGGTTATCCAAATAATCATTGGACCCAGAATGGAAAGAAAGAGGAGACCAAACGACAACCTGAAGTGGAAGAAAAAAAAACGCGTAAGGAGATAGAACAAGATGATGTGGATAAGAGGTTGAAGAGAGGAGAAAGTATCGTGAAGTATTTTGAGCAACCGGAAATGCAATGCAACAGTCTTTTAGGCCTATCAAAATGCTAAAGGCATTTAGGCCTATCTCCCAAGAATCACGCAAATGAGCTGAATGTACATATCTTATAAACTGTATTACAAAGAAGTCCAGCAGGCAAATTAAATATCTATTCTTCATCAATATCTAGGTCTTTTTTCCAGTTTAAGCATTAAAATTGTTTATCAGTCTTAGAATGGGAAAATTATTCCCGTAATCGACCTGTATTTCCTCTAAATTTCTAAATTTGTGTCTAGTAAGTCCACATTAGATTCAAGATGGACATGAATAGAAAGCATACCTTAATATATTGGACTCAATAGGAAATGCATTAAATATCTTCTCCTCTGAAACGGCTTGAACAATTTAAACCAAATTAAGTCACACTAGTGCCCAGAGCAAGGCAGTAAAAAGCATAAAAGTATGAAGATGAGGATTGAACAACAAACTACCGAAGCCAATCTACTGTAAATTTATTTTCTGCATTGCACACGAGTAACTCCTAATGTGAAGAACAGAAACTTAAAATTCCAAATCTATTTCATTTGATACTCCCATTTCTTGCCTTATCCATTGGTACTGGAAAACGATCAAGATCATGAGTATATAAGTTTATACAGAGAAAAACTAGTTTAGTAGTTTTTTTTTTATAAAATGTCCCTATCGACTTAAATGGATTTGGCAAACGTTTCGAAATTCCCGTAGTTTGCATTGTTGTTTTCTGCGAATATTAGTAATCTACAATGCTTATGTTTAAAGAGGGTATGAAAGCCCTTTACCGTTAACCGTAAAACGTCCTTTTATGTCTTTATCGATCAAATTCTTAACGTGAATCGCCAAAAATGGAAGCGTGAATCGTGAAAGGCCTTAAAATGTCCAACCATTAGCGACATATAACTGAAATTTTTACCGTTAACCGTCAAGAGTACACATATTCACACCCTCTTTAAAGGCTACATAGAAAGATAATTTCAATTCCTATAAACAGACTTTGCCAATATTAGGCTGTTTTGCAAAGTCTCTATATTTTTCACCTGTCACTGCAAAAACGTGCCAACCGAGAAAGAAGTTCGACTGACAATGATCGTTTGTTGGATGCATGGTTGTATTTTGTCATTATTTGTGTATATATATATATATATATATTTTTTTTTAGTGGTTAAACAAGAGATAAATAAATTTCCGAAATGGCCATACAGCTCATTAAAATTATTGCAGTTGGAGTTAACATATGTGTTATGGTCTTATTTTCATTTCCTTCATATCCTTTCGTTAAATATATATTCACGTTAGCCTAGGGGTACTACAAAATTATCTTCAAAAATGCTGAAATCAACCCGGCAACCGGGAAAATCTTGATCAGCAAAACGGATTTGAAACGTGAATTAGATTCAAAACTCAAGAGGAAAAATATACTGCTATTTTGAAAGTTGAAACGGGACAAAAAAAAAACCAAAAACAAAAACTGAAATCGCAATTTAAAATTTGTTTACTTCGCCAAAACATACATTATCTGATTGGGTTAAAAGCCGAGACAGAGAATGTTATGAAAAATTGAACCAAAATGCAAAAAACACGAAGAGGGGAATTTTGAGGAACTTGAGAAATTCTATTAAAATTAGTTTACACATGAGAGAGAACGAGATATTCCCAATTCAGATATCCATTTTGCTGACTATTTTGAAATTCATGAAATCAAACAGTCCTGTTGTTGGTAAGATAAATTTAAAAAGCGCACATTTCATTTAAGAAAATTTGTGGTAAGATAAATCAGTAGAAACGAATGCTGTAGATATTAGAAATTGACCGATAGGGTAAAAATATTGTGCAAAATTATGACCCAGAAGAAAGGCCATATTGAATAGACATAAGTTGTCGAAATGCGCATATGTAGAAATAAAATTCACAGTAGCTTAGGTATTTTGTTATTTATTACCACCGGGCCGATGCCACTGCTGGTGGACTATAAGTTAGCGAGCGTATTCACCAACATAGTAGCCAGTAATTCGGTGCTGGCCCGAAAACCGAGTATATTTGGAAACATGCAATATTTAAATTTAAAAAAAATGCTAAAAAACTACGTAGTATCTCCCTCTTGCACAGCTCTGTCCTCATCGGATTTTTGCTTTTTTATTAAGATCTTATTGGTTTTTTGTTCTCTATCAGCTTAACAAGTATTTGGGTTTATTGTCTTCCAAATGTTTTCATTTTATCTGCATTGAAGAGACATAAATTGTCGAAATACGCATATGCAGAAACAAAGTTAACAGTAACTTCGGTTTGTTTTAAAGTATCTCCCTCTTGCATAGCTCTGTCCTTAGCTGATTTTGGCTTTTCTATTTATATCTAAATGGTTATTTGCTCTCTTTAAGTTTCACACGTATCTGAGTTTATGGACCTTCAAATGTATTGATATTATGTGCACTGAAAAGACATAAGTTGTCGAAATTCACAGTAACTTAGGTATTTTGTTATTTAATGAATCATTTCCATGAAAAAAACTTAAAAGAATTTAAAGCAACTGACTGTGTAGGAGGAAAACGTAGTAAAGAGTAAAGAAAGTAATTACTGTCTCACTTTGTTAAAAAATCACTGAAGATGATAAATTGCCCATTTGTTTGCTGGAAAGGCTAAAAATCAAAGGTGTTTTCAAAATGTTAAAACATACGTATATATGATGTAAGCAATTAAACGACCAGGATGTTACCATTAATATTTAAACATTGGTTATAAAGGCTTGATAAAAAGATGCAAAATGATTCTAGTAAACATTCATATGTAAAAGAAAAATATAAAGGAGGGACAGCAAATTTAACTGACGTTGGAAAATGGGTAGGGACAGGAAACTTAGCCTTCCATATAACTTCTGGTGAGTCCGATATCATAGTCAACGGAAATTATGTCCTTAGCTAGCTGTCAGTAACTGCGAGCATTTGTCCGGACAGTACCTGTGTGTATTGTCTTCACGTTTTATGTACTTCATTTTAGGGGTACTCGTCAAGCCTTCTTATATATGAAACTTCTATTGAAATACTTCTAAATAGATTTGGTATAACATCATCTATTATGAAAGAAGAACATGATATCATGCAATGCCAAATACTGCCAATATGAAAAATTGTTTAAATTTAGTTATGGTGTAAAGCATTTAGGAGATGATCAATATTTTTGCCAACAAAACCCAGAAGTGAAGATTTAACAACAATGCTGTATTTATATCCTTTATGAATAAGTTTGTTCAACGGATTAATAAATTTGGAAGGACAATTTTTGAATTTATCCGCTTTGTAAATGATATTCATATGTACGTAAATAAAATAATCCGACATCAAATAACTGTCCGTCATTCCTACAGTAAAAGGACGATTCGGTTTTGTTGTTGTTTTTTTTTTTTGTGTTGGATCAGTTCCGCAGTTTTGATGTAGTTATTATTTCACCGGTTTCTATTTTTTCGGAGATGAAATTAAATTTGCTCTCTCCATTGGTTCTTGGAGCTCGAGCAATGCACTGTATGATCCGGGTTAACGAGAATAAAACGATACAGTTACATTTGTTCCCACTCCAGTCTTTTATTTTGCAAATGAGTAACAAACCCTTGTAAATAAATACACTATTCCGTAATTATTCATATTCTTAATGGCATATCAATTGACACAGATTCTGCGTTCGTGTGAAAATGTCCGTGTGAATATGGCAAGTCCTCTGATTTGAAACAAAGCAGTAGAATACCGAAGGGATGTGATAATTACAAAAATCAAAGTCCAGAGACATGGAAAAAACAAGAAAACAGAAAAACAAGGACAGGACACAATCACAAGACACGGAAATATATAGACGACATTCAGAACTAAAGCATAAATAGTGTGAACTCCCATGAAAACCGGAAGGGTAAGTATTGATGAAGAAAAGATAACAGGAAACACTTACAATGGCCGAACATTACAATTACATGTCACAATCAACCAGGGAACTGCACAAGAAAAACAATAAAATGACAAAAGACAATCATAGAAAACGATAGGAACTCGAGATAGCCGGACTTGGTACCGGCACTAGCAACAGCCAGCGGTAGGGTTAAACCGGTTTATGGGTACCCAAACCCCACTTTCTCTATCCAGTTTCCCTAAAGTATAACAAACATACAAATAAAACCCAATACAGGTAGACCACTAACTCCAAGACCACAATCTTGAAAAGGAAAGAATAGTCAAAGCGTAATTTAGAAAGATGGGTCGAGGAGTGCTCGCCGCTAAACTGTCGGCTAGCTCAAGGAGCCTAGTCTGCTGGTAAAACACTGTCGCATTACAGAATAATAGTTAAATTCAAATTTTTGAATTGATTAACTTGTTCTCGTCCTGATATAGCTGAAATATTGCTCATTGTACGTTAAACTCTAACTAATCAATCAATCAATCAAATTCAAAACTTCCCATAGGGTTTGGTAAAGAATCATCATGGTTTCAGTGGACATGGCAATATCAGTGAGAGACCAGTATAATTGTAAAATCTTCAGGTCACTGGATCATTAAGTATGTCCTGTTCTGCTAGCAGCACCCGTCACACTATCAGTCGGTCAATCCAGGGTTTAGTTAAAATGGTAATATAAAAACCGCGAAATTTAGTTGAAAATGTCCATTTACATTTGGGAAACAGACACGTTAGATCTGGTGACATCCATAGAATTTCTGTAGGGATTAATATAAGAAAGTCTGAAAAAATCCCGGACTCAGAAGCTTCTAGGACAGTGCATTTGCTCTATTTAAAAATCTCTGTATAAAGTATCAGCTCGACTGTATCGATTCAACTGAGAACTGCACACTTCATACGGCGGAGAGGTATGCATATTGCTGCTTAGAAAGGAAAAGTACAGAATTGGGTGGTTAAAACACCACTCATTCTCTTTATTTCTGAAGGACGAAGAAAAAAAAATACGATTGAAAGATTGAACAATAATTTAAAAGATTGAAAGATAAGAGATTTGCAGAACTGAACTGAAATTGAATAATTTTAAGACGTGAATTGAAAATCTAAAGTGATATTTAAAAAACGAAAATGTAAACTGAAGCATAAAATGCAGAATGCATTAAAACTGAATTATTATGCAACAAGAAAAATAAACAAGACAAAAATACGTTTCTGAAAGCTGATTCGGATTAACATCAACCCGGAAGGTAAAAAAAAAACGTTATATTGCGTAGTATAATAAGTCTTCAATTAACAGACTAGTTGAACATAGGAAAGATAATAATTGTTGTTCAATTAAAGTCATTGTAAGTTGCACGTAACTTGATTGTCCTTCGGCTTTTTATTAAAAAATAATTTGATTTCCTCAATTTCATGCCTTTCAGAATAGCTGCAGATTAGTATAATTTTTGGTGGAAAATACTTCCACGTCTTTTATAATACATTTATGAATAGCAAAAAGAAAAGAGTATGTTCTTAACCTTGAAAGAGAATTATCCTTAAAAATGTCGATAACGAATAAATTTTGAAAACAAACGTACGGTAATTTTTCAAGAAATTCTTGTTTTATCGTTTGAAACAGATGAATGACTTTCCCCATAATAAATTTTAACATCGAACTAAAGCCGATACATTTGTACTCATAATTATGTATAATCTTCTAGCTGTTGCTAAAATGTGGTCAAGGACAGAGTCGTGTTTGATTTTTAAAGCTACCATTGTAGATCAAGTCAACGCCCATTCCGGTGCTTGGACATCTTAGTATGAGTAAGGTGTAACATTAAAAGTGATCAGAAAGTACATTTCATATGACTTTCTGGTTGTATCGTCTGCTGCAATCGCCATATTCGATGATCTTTTGTATTTAATGTCGCTCCTTCGATATATTTATGGAGTCGACTCTAAATAGCAAAACGTATACTAACTGTATTATAACGTATACTAACTGTATACTAACGTATACTAACTGTATTGTCAATTTAAAATGGAAAGCTGACTTTTTTTAATTGATGTTTCAGCAGTAACGGTTGCATTTCGGGGTTTTTTAACAGCGATGTCAGTACAAGGAATAATTAAAACAGAGAGATTGGTCAGTGCCATTTTTTAAGACCTTGGTTATACATTTAATGTAAGTACTGAACAATAACATAGAAAGGAGCACCCAATGTGTCATCGAACATACGGATGACTGACGTTGAAATCTTGATCTTTAAAATTTTTCCAAAAAGTGTGAACTTCTTTGTCAAATAAAGCATTTTTCTCCATTCATCCCTCATAAGCATTTATGAGATCTCAAAAAGATGTATGCTCTCTATATATTTCAGTTATGGTGTACTTCTTCGTGAGAGAATTTCTCATATGGATATACTATCATACTTTCAAAGTTTGGCATTTATTATTTTTGTCATTCCAAAATGTTATTCTGACAATCTGTTTATATTGCCAACAATTCACTATATTATAATGCCAAGTTTCTTACAATGAGTGCCCAGTGTATATCTTTATGTTGTGATCGTCCATTAGCTGAGGTCACTTAGTGCTTTTGTCGGGCACAGAAGACAGTGATTGCAAGAACACATTGCCAGTTTAATTTATGATTGTTGACGCATCTATAACTAGAAAAGACATGAATGAAGCGTTGTTCGACAATACAAAGAATAGACCCTTTTCATGTTTATTTCTTATCCCGACTTTGACTCTGTTTTATGACGTTTTCAACAAAGGGAAGTAACCTACTGACCCGACAGTCAGGTTTATCGCTCCATTGTAGCAAGGGACAGCAGTTAAGTTCGAATACGAAGATATCTCTCATTGGTGTAGGGGTAATATCCCGATTGTCTTTAGATAAATTACTTCACGTTATTTTGGTACTTACCGAAGTGAAAATCGTATCCGTTTCTAGAGAAAATATTTACTGACTTTCCTTTCCATAATTCGACCAAAAACCAGGTTAACGGATGTTAGCGAGTAACGTCCCTTTGAAAAACATGCTAAAATAGTGGTCATCCCGTAAATATGATATTCGTTTATTCCAGGAGACGGCCTTATAGTCCGAAGGTCCGATATTCCGAATTTCCGATAGTCCGGAGGTCCGATAGTCCGCAAATGTCATTTATCGTAAAAAATACCTCTCAACCGGTGAAAAAAAGTTTTCAGAGATGTAAAAGGACTTGTAGAGAGAGAGTTTTTGGCCATTGTAGGTGTTTCCTTTACCTTTTCTATATTAGTTGCAGAAATTAGTTGAACTCTGATGCGGATTTTGAGGGAAATAAATCTAATGTGAAATTGATGAACACTGATTTGTTATTTATTCACCTCCTCTAATTCAATTTCAAAATAGAATGCAAGGCTACAAATCTGGCAAATATTAGGAGATCTTAGCATAGTTTTTGCAGTCATGTGGTTTGCGATGTCTGTTCGTCCTCTAGTCAACTTATCATAAAAAACATAAAAAACATCTTTCTCCTCTTAAAAAAATTGGAAAAGTAATACAACAAATTGGTCACAACAGTCTTCGGATATCCCCTTTAAAATTTATCCGTCAGATATCAACACCACATCCATATCCAAACTGCGCACAAACGGTAGTTGCCATATTTGTCACTACGAAATAAATATTTGTAAAAGACCTTACACACGATATCTTGACAGTTTAGCTTCACAGGAGGTTGCAAAATATATTTGTGCGGTTATGCGGATGTAAACTTGGATTCTATTGGTTGATTAAAAACCTGCTAAATAACCATGTCCGCCCTACTTAACAAGACAATCAATAATCATGATAATGTAGTGTTTCACCTAGACCAAAGTCACTCAAAAGCGTACATATAAGGATTGTACATAAGGACAAAATTCACAAACATGCAGTAAGCATGGATAAATAAACATATCGAAATTAAACATAGTTTGCTTCCACGTAATGTAACACTAATTTAAGCCTGATATTTACATTAAAAAATTAAAATCTAAATAAGCATATTAGTTGGTTCAATTCATGATAATTTATAGGGTCCTCCCGAAGGGTCAAATGTTAAACTATGCTGCTTGCTGACATTTTAATGGAGTTGAACCGAATGAGAAATCTTCGTAAAATTCTAATTTTCGACTTTAAAAATTTAGAAATTTCAACCGAAAAATTGCGACTTTTTTCAAACTTAATATTTTGACTTTTCTAGGCACAAAATTGTGACTTTTTCAAGCTTAAAATTTTGATCCTTCGTTCATAAGATTTCTACTTTTCAAAACTCAAAATTTTAAGTTTTAAAAAGTCGAAATTTCGACTTTTGAATAACTCTAAATTTTGAGTTATAAACCCCAAATTTTGACCCAAAAGGAAAAACAAATTTGAACCTTGATGAATTTTGACTTTCAAAAACTCAATTTCGACTTTAAAAACTCAATTTTTCGACTTTTTTTAAATTCGAAGTTTTAGAGTTTTCGACTTTAAAAATTTAGAAATTTCAACCGAAAAATTGCGACTTTTTTCAAACTTAATATTTTGACTTTTCTAGGCACAAAATTGTAACTTTTTCAAGCTTAAAATTTTGATCCTTCGTTCATAAGATTTCTACTTTTCAAAACTCAAAATTT